>APFE030807390.1:164660-254788 GCA_000404065.3 Pinus taeda
CTTTGGTAGAAGCTTGATCACTTGAAGGAGATCCGTGGAACAATGGGAAAGAAGCTTAAAAAGAAAGCACCGAAGAAGAAGAAGACATCTCAGAATAACTATGACAGTGGGAGAATTGATTGGGGATTAGGCATAAGAAGCTCTTCAGATTCAGATGAAGATGAAGATGAACTATCATGTATGAATTTGCTATCCTCTGATGTTCCATCTATCTTTCCCTATGGAAAAGATGAAAGTGATAGCGAAACAACTGAACTTTCTCTTATGGGTGAACAAGAAAGATATCAAATAGAGGCAGAATTTAAAAGGCTGACAGACAAAATTAGAGATCAACAAGATCTATTGAACAAAAGGGAATCTAACTCCAAAGAAGAAGCTACCAAACTGAAAGCCAATCTAGAGTTATTCAAGGCCAAATATCTAAAGTTGCTAAAAGACTAACAAGAGGAAGAAAGCAAGATAAGGAAGTTTTTCAGGGACAAAAATCAAAAGTTGCATGATGAAGTCACATCTCTAAGAAAAGAAGTCAATGAAAAGAACACAACAATCAAGAATCTCAGAGATAGATCCAGTGATTATGAAAGTCTTGAAGCTACAACCCTCTCACTAAAGGAAGAACTTGAAGAAGCGAAGAAGCAGAATAAAGATCTACTCCAAGCTATTTAAAAACAGGAAAATGAAGTCATCAGTTTAAAAGCACAGCTGGAATGTGTCTCCAGAGTTCGTCAAACGCTGCAGGATGTGAATGAAGAACAAGAAAAGGAGATTCTCAATCTAAGACGTTAGTTAGAAGAAGAAATAAATGTTGAAGAGAACGTGAAGAAGCAGTATCTTGAAAAGGAAGAGCAACATCAAGTTGAGGTAAATATTCTAAAAGATAAATTGGAAGAAAAGGATAAGCTCTTACGATTTCAAGATAGTACTAAAATCTTGGATGATATTCTTAGTAGTCAAAGATCTCCTGCCATCAAAACTGGTCTTGGTTTTCATGAATTTGTTGAAGGTGAATCTAGTTCATAAAGTAAGACAAAGAACTCTAATGCAAAATATGAAATGCTCAACAAGGAGATAAAAGGTCAATCTCATCATCAAGCAAGGAAAGAAATTCCTCAAAGAAAGTCTTTTACTCCTCCTATGAATAATGTTGAATGTTATGTATGTCATAATCTTGGGCATGTTGCAGCCAGATGTAGAAGAAGAAGGTTTCAAAACCATCATGCAGAAAGATCATCTCATTCAAAGTACTTTAATGGATATTTCTTTGCTTGCAATATGTTTGGTCACAGAGCTGTTGATTGCTATAGAAGAAATATGAAACATATAATATGTTACACATGTAACAAGCTTGGACATATAGCTAAGGAATGCAGGAACAAAGTATGGGTGCCATACCAAAAGGAGAAAACATCATCATCACACTTGAAGATGTGGAAGAAGAAAGATGCACAGTCAGAAAGAGGCAGCACAACACAACATACAAACTCAGGGGGAGCTGAATGTGTACAACTTCAGTGTCCTAAATCTCATACGCAAGTTACATAAAATGAAGTCTCATATATACGCAAGTTAGACACTGCAAAGTCGCGTATATGTCAGTCTGAGGAAAAGCAGTGGGGACAGGCTCAAAAAAGGGGTCTGATATGATTTAGTCCATTATTTGCTCTATCGGTTACAGTCTGCTAAGGATGTGTGGAAATGTCTTGATTCTTGTAAGATGTCTAGGAATGTTTTGATCCTAACTTGATGATGATGATGTCTTATTGCTTATTTCTGATATCTACAGTAAACAGATGGCACAAGTTGAGGGGGAGCATATGCTTTTAATGCATTGTTAGCATTATGGTTAATAGTCCTTGGTGATGATGCTTATGATTCATCTTGCTATGATATGTTTATGAGTTGTTCAGATGATTCTTGGGGTTACATAGTTGATATTTAGATCAGATTTGTGGTTGATTATCTAATGGTGCTTACATGGTGATCTTCATAAGGATAAGAAGAAGTACATAGCTTGAATTCACTTGATGATGAGTCTCTCATATTCTGTTGTCGCCATATGCATAAAGATCATATATTGCAGGTTGTTCTTAGCACATATATGGATGAGGATTGTTGGCTGGATACATGGATGATTATTCAAAGTTGCATTGTTGGAGATATGATGATGATGAGTTTTTACCTATATGATGATAGGTTGTTTCGTGCATATGTTGATTGATGCAGATCTTCCCTATTGATGATACTTGGTCCATGCAGATATGGATGGCTATGGTGTTTATCACATATGATAGAATGATTCTATATTCTATCCAAAAGGATGAATTGATGTGGACATATCTTGATGATTCATGCACTAATACAAGTTTCTGGTGACAGATGCTATGGAGCAGATCATACAGTGTCGTTACTGATGTTTATCATGATCTTATTTAGGTGTTTTGTCATGTATATCATTCGATGTAAAGGTCATATCAAGACTGATGATGTAATAATGTGTCTCCATCTATTGTAGTCATTTGATGAAATATTTCAGTCATATCAAGGTCATGTAACGGCCTATCTTGGTTTCCCCACTATGCCTGGGATGAATGATGTTACTCTCTTATGTTAACTTTTGGTATATCACCATTGTGATGGGAGATAGATGTATGAATCTTTGGTGATAGGAAGGTCATTTATGATGTATAGATTCATGTTCTTCTTGTAGAACATCTTTTGCAGACCTTGCTTACTGTCAGGGGGAGCTTGAATAGCACTTCAGCAGAGCAGAGACTTCAGCATGTACTCAGAAGGAGCATGGACAGATTGGTGCACCATGGCATATACAAAGGGGGAGTTCATTCATAGATTTCAGCAGGTACTCAGGGGGAGTATGGATAGCGGAAGGTATATCAAGGAAAGAGCATATCTTGGTTCGCCCTTTGCCCTTGATGTCAAAGGGGGAGAGTGAGTTGGTGTTGTTGCCATCAAGTCCAAAGGGGGAGATTGTTGGCATTATGATGCATGTGTTGTACTTGATGGCAACCCACTCATAGAAGAACATCTCACCTATATATATAATAAGATGAATCTAGTCCTATCAGAAGAGATATTAGATGTGATAGAATACATGACAGTGCAAAGGAATCAAACGATAGTCTGAAAAGTGAACTTTGCCATCAAGTCCAAAGCGGGAGATTGTTGGCATTATGAGACAAGTGTTGTCCTTGATGGCAACTCATACAGGTGACAGATCTTAGTGCAACAGGCCAGTAGCAAAGATTGATGATCAGCCTCTCAGAATGGAAGAAAATAAGAGGATCACAGGTACACAGTTTAAAAGGTGCGGACCCGCAGGTATGCAGTTCAGGAAGTTGCGGTCATGCCTGCAGGTTGTCCGAACAGAAGGTGCGGACCCCAGTGCACGCACTTCCATGCAGAGAAAAGCGCACGCACGTGGGAATCCTATGGTGATCCATGGTATCTTGTCCGACATGTTTGATCCTATGGTTTTGGTCTGTGGTATTGTATCTAAAAGTATTGATCCCAAGTATTGGGTTCATGGTATTGTGTTATTATGGTTTTGGACCATGGTATTGTGAAAGGCTTGACTATAAAAAGGGGAAGGAGATCATTTGGGAGTATGACTTTGGGTTGAATATCTTAAGGTGATCTAGATCTGAAATTCTTGTGATCAGTTGGTGAGTGATAGCTAGATCTAAATCAAGGGGATTTCTGTAAACTGTTGATAAGTCGCGATCTCATTGGCGCATGATTAGATCTATTGATTGGACTGACTGTGGCACATTGGAGGACAAATAATTTGGCCCTAATCAGAGGTCTGTAGGCGATCCACAGCTCAGGTGCGGAGGTACGCAGTGCAGTAGAAGGAGAAGGTGCGGAGGTATGCAGTGCAGCAGAAGGCGCAGGTGCGTATACCCACAGAGCAGCAGAAGGCACTCTGCGGATACCCATAGAGCAATAGAAGGCGCAGGTGCGCATACCCGCAGAGCAGCAGAAGGCACAGGTGTGGATACCCACAAAGCAGCAGAAGGCGTAGGTGCAGATACCCGCGGATGTCCAGCGGTGAAGTTGTGGACCCTGCTTGAAATATGCTTTAACTACCTTTGACTATTCTGCAGGGTTCTGGGTGCATAATTGATGTCTGGTTACTGATATTGAGTTCTGATAACAACATGAATTTTGGTTGAATGGATCAAGTTATTAATGACTTATCTTTATGTGATCTGATGTACTAGATCTGGTTGATAACTTACATATCCTTGTATATGTCTTGGTTGATTGATTCTAAAAGGAGATTGGGTGATTAATATGTACTTGATGTTATTGGGTCCAGTATGAAAATTGGATGAAACGTGGCCCTTCAGATTATGTGTTATGCTTAAGGTGTATCCAGTATGAAAATTAATGAAACGTGGTACCCGAAGAAGAGAAGATTGTAGGCCAGCACCTACGTACTAGTATCTTAGCTAGTACAAGAGCTAAGGGTGTGGTAGCTCCCTTCTAGTAGCAGTTGAAATCTTTGGAGCATTGTAGTAGGTAGCAGCCTGCGTACTAGTAAATGGATCGGCTAGTACAAGAATTATGGGGATTGTAGCTCTCTGCAGGTAGAAGCCTGCATACTGGTATAAGACTGCACCAATACAGAAATATTGTAAAAGGATTTTCTTATTAAGAAGAAGATTGAGATGACTTGCAGCAGGTGGTTTTCACCCACATTGGGTTTCCACCTTATATCATGGTGTTCATGTGTGTGACTTATGTGTGATGATCTGTTCTATTTTACCGCATCTGTTTACTGTTAATAATGTTATAATGCACTCATTAAGGATCATCTAACTGAATCATAAGAAGTTGTGGAAGTAGCATATATGAATCTGAATATGGAAATGAAAAAGTTTTATTGATGTGATAATACTGATTCACCCCCCCCCGTCTCAGTATTATTTCCAACACTTAACTTCATCATAGCGTTGTTGGAGTTCATGCGCTTCCGTCTCTAGCCTCTGGATGTTTGGGTCCTCCTACAAGCCGATCAGGACCTCAAACGATTGTTCAAACAACTGCGTGCAATCTGCTACTGCACTCTCCACTACCGTGATTGCTTCTGTGATAGCAGCCACTTGTTGTTCCTTTACCTCTAGTGGTCTTGAAGGCTGAGCCCTTAATTGGAGATCTGTAATATGTAAGTTTAGCTCCAACTGAACCCCTGCCATCTCCGTCCGAGTGTCACGCACCCCTGTGGCCACTTTACAGATGCAGACCTCGACTGGCTCCTCCTCTAGAATGGCCAATTAAGGGACCATTCTATAGGCCTCCTCCATGATCTGTATGATATTCTTTCTCTGGCTGGTCACCTTAGCCTCGGTGATGATGGAAGCATCCCTTTATAAGGCCATCTGCTCATTAATGATTTTCTATTCATTGATCACTTGGAGGACACGATGCTTGCGGGTCCTCAGCTCTGCAATGACTCCATCCTCCCAGGAGCGGAGTGCTTCATGTCAGAGCGCTACCAAGTTCAATCCCACTCCCTTCAAGGCATTGATAGTGGGCCTTTCAGCCTCATTTTCTATTGTTGGTGCTCCATCTGGCAGCACTAGTGCATTAGAAGCCTTCGTGTGCAGCATATCGATAGCCTCTGATGTGCCAATAGCCACGTTGGCGGACAGCATACCAACTTACGACGCATAGGTCTATAACTCCTGCAGTCTCATTTGGATGGCCCCTAGGATGATACGTTGTTGCTTTTGAAATTGCTGCAGGGCCTCCGTGGTGACATCTCTAACTATGTCATTGATGTCATATAAATCTCCCTATGTTAGTGTGATAGGGTCCAGCGAGGTTTTGGTCGCTTTTGATTTATTTTTGGACCCTCCCTTTTATAGCTCTCTCGGGTACTTAATGTGGTTGGACATCTCCTGAGGGTCCGTGCCCTGCTACTCTGTGTCCTCTTCTTCAGTTTCAGGTGAAGGTGATCATGTGCCTTTGTCAAAGCCCCGCTTTGTGCAACCTATTTGTTTTCTACCTCCTTCCCTGTCTGTTCTACCTTGGCCTTCTCAGTGGCCCCCTTCTTCTTATTTTCGACCAGCTGCACCATCTTTAGCCTGCCCTTGTCCTTCTTCTTTTGTGCAGTGGACTTGCTTCCACCCACCTCCAAGTCCATGGTGGTGTGCCACTCTGCCGACCATTTATCCAACACCGCATCAATGGCATCATCTGTGGCTAGGTATGACAAGTCATAACACTTATGTGCAGGGTCCTTCTGCACCCTGATTGAGATCTTATGGAAATCAGCTTTGCATTCAGCATAGCTCCGTAGGTTAGCACATAATGTGGATGAGAATCACGACTTGCGATTAATAGCCATCCTGATGTTCATTTCCATCAAGATCCATAAGATCTTTCCATCTCGCACACACTCCGCGTCCTTGGTCACCCACAGCAAAGAATACTTCATTGCTTCAGGAAGGTCTGGCGCAACCAAGGGGAATTGGCTCCCTTCTGTTAGCTCCCATGCTATGAGCACAATCGATAGCAAGAGCCATGCGTAGTGGAACGTCTTGCTCTGCTCTTATGCTTCGCAGTAGTTTGCTAGGAACTCGCTGTGAAGGTAGTCTGACCAGTTAAACTAGACTCCTTCCGCGCACTGTTGTGCAAGCGTGACGGTAGGCATCAACACCTCATCAATGCAACACTTCCACATCACCTTCCCTGCAAGGATTTTTGTTTCCACCTTCACAACGGGGTCGTAGATGCTAGAGATTGCATAGCCACACAACTTCTTCACCAATTTTAACTTCTCTCTCATCGATTCTGCGAGTGCCAGCTTGCCGCCCTTTCCCCCAAAGACCATAGCTGGATTTTCACCTGTATACGGTTCGTGTTTGATTTGGTGAATCAACATATCAGTGATGGGTATTGGCTCCTCCAGCCATAGGCGCCCATCATGCACCAAGCACAACAGCTGCTTGATGAATAAAACCGTCACAGTGTGCAGTTATAGTGCGGCACCTAGAGCAGGTTGAGTAATCCTGCCTCTTTACTCCTGTGAGCCACTTCTGCAGCTCTAGTGAAATCCTTCTCGTAGTTGTGTCTATGATGCGACACATCAACTGTTTGATCGCCAGGTGTGGGAACTTCTCATGGTCTGCCAAGTCCTAGTCTTCGAGCTTCAAAATCGGCAACCATGCCAAATGAAAACTGTCAAAAGTATTCTCATCTGGTAGCAATGGGTTTTGTAGGGGAGCTAGTGAGCTCCAGTATTGCAGCAATGATGCTGCAACTCTTGGGATGCCCTTCTTTACTTTTATCAACCAAGTTGTTCGTAACAAACTTGGAAGTGACGGTGCTATATGCACAAGTACTAGCTCTTGTCGATGGCTGTCACTTGATCAGTTGGCACAAGTCTGCTAGGAGATTAAGCCAACTTCTATGAGCTCTTAGAAGAAGCTTTTAACTGTGATGGATGAAAGCTAACTCAAAAGAGGCTATTCTACTTGCAGAAAGAAGCTGAAAGCTAAAAAGAAATGCAAACCTTAGCAAACCCTAGTTTTACCAACTAACCCTATTGGTGCAAGAAAAGAGATGAAAGTGGTGGAAATGGATGCCATTGAATCTTGGAAAGGTAAAATGCATGTGACTAACCTACTTCTGAAGAAAAATCTAGAAAAAGAATCTTTTTGTATTTTTGAGTAATTTTGCAGAATTATTATGCATGTGCTTTAACGGGTTTTGACAATGTAGAGTTTGATTGACGAAAGGAAATGGAGTGGGCACTTACAAGAGGTTGGGAAGGTGAGAAGAAGGCCTAAGGGGTACCTATCACCCTTCTAGAGAGTTTCACAGTGATCAGATCTCGAAAAACTTCTCACGTGAACTTCTACGGGAAGCCTACATGGGTCCTACAGGATGTTTTACAGGAAGAGCCGAAAGAGGATTTTAAAGGGTTAATGGTGGAAAAACAATGGGAAAGTGGAAATGGAGGATTGATGACGATGTGAGGGGGTCTAGGACCTGGTAAATGAAGCTAAGGAGTGATGAAGGTAGTTGGATTTATTCAAGGATGGAGGGAGCAACGCTGCACAAGAATATAGAAATTAGGGCAAATTGGAAAAGTGTGGCAAATGAAGGGAAGGAATCTTGGATTAGGGGTTGAAAAAGGTTGTATGATGGAGGAAGGATAGGCAGGGATGTATTATAGGTTCTCTGCACACTATTTCCCAAAACTTATTGAATAAAGACTAGAAAAACTAGAGATCTATCTATTTTGACCTAATCTGGCCTAAAAACCATAAACATGATGAATAGAATTTTATAGACAGGAAATCAAGCAAGATAACTATGGAAACTAAGCAAGAACAGATCTAAACATGCAGACACAACTGATATCAACTTCTTCCAACCTAAAATCTAACACTAGCAATTGCATTGGAAGGCAAAAACAGTGTTTTTGTGGCCGTAAGTATGCCTTGGTCTCAGCTCATGGTCCTAAGGAGGGAGTGATGAGATCAAGGACTTCTTGATGGTATTTTTGCAGATCTTTTCTGTTACCAAACTATCAAATCATCCTGAAGCATGAAAAGCTATTTTAATCATCAAAAACAACCTAAGTAACAAAGCAAGGTCTTAACCTAAATAATACAAATTATTTTATAAATGCAAGGAAAACACATAAAAGTACACAAAGGAGGTACTGGCACTTGGGTTGGGCCCAACCCCAAGAGCTACAGCCTCCTAAGAAAGCTCAGAACTGGTGCAAAGTGAAATTTATCTTCATTACTCAAAAAATAATCATGTCACAAAACTGTTTACAGCAAGAGCTCAAAAATGAGGTGAAATGCAGAGCTGCACTAAGTGCAAAAAAAAATTGTTCAATAGCTAAACTAGCAAGGCTTGAAACCTTCCTACTTATGCACCATGAGGACTCCCAATAGCCCTCCTTAACTTTAGGAGCTTGGCTACTCACAACTACAGTTAATCAACCACTTCACAAAATCTTCTCGGCTGCCCCTTGAAATCATCTTTGGTGGGTTGTTGAACTCCGAGCTGATGGTGGAGAACTTGAGGAAGGGGTCATTTAGTGCAGGAGACACACTTCCTACAAATCCTCAGCCTTGTTCCTTCATATTTGGTTGTTAACTTGCTCATAAATTCTTGACCTTGGTCCAAAAGATGTCCAAAAATCTGCAATAAGCACGTATTAGACTTTGTGGTCAAGTGACTATTCTCATTCATTCAATTAACATAAATATATTTAAAAGCATGCATAAAAATATGAAGAATGATGGATTAATTGAGAATAATAGGCAAAATGAGCCCAATAAGTTACCCATTTCTGGGGCTCATCATCAACCCCCTGCTGAATGTGTTGCTCATCATATGAGCATATAATCCAGCTCATCATCTTTGATTGCTTTGACTGCCTCTCTAACATCCCAGGCTTCTGAGGTGATGTCCTCTTCTCGGTCATGAAACCATGCTTTTCTCTCTAGCTCCTCCCATTGGTTGTGTTCTTCTTCTTCTTTGACCCCTTCCAGCAGTCCCAAAAGTAATGGAGGACTGAATTTTAGGCCAATCCAGTTGGCCTTCAGATTTTGCATTGACTATTTGTAAAGTGGTACTCTGGCCAAAGCCTCCCACATCCTTGTTGGGGAGTGGTACTCTCTTATTTTCAGACTGTGGGACAATGTGTTCCATCTCCTTGTGCAAGCATGAATGTAGTTATCACCAAACAATATTTCCATGTCCTCAAAGTGAGCAATGGTCTGAGTTTGCCTTTCAATGTAGTCTAGGAGAACCTGAGGGTTGTTGGCCAGGTGCTGATGGGCATACACTAACGCTGAGGGATCTTCTGGTTCTGCTTTGATCATGAGTGGCTCACTTAGCTCTCTATCCATAACTTTTCGAATTTCTACTGCCCTCTTTTCCTCATGGTTTAACCAAGAGGCCATGGCCATGAGTTGCACATCTCCCAATGCAGCATTTGGGTCCCATAGATTCATGTTTGGAAGTGCCAAGTTGTGTAAATAGAATTCTGCTAACTTGGCCTTATCTTCAATTTAGCTATTGTCACACAAATACATGGACTGATTGTAATTCTAGATTGGAATGATGCCCCTTTGAGCCAATGTGTTAATTTGAAATTGCAACCATTGATCTTTAAGATATAATGCATATGACTTAGCAGGTTTCCTACATTGTAAGGCTTCTACTACCCAGCTGGCCATGTAGGCCATTTGGGCTTCTTTCTCTTGCACCTGTTGTTTTAAAACCTGTATTTCTTCTGCTGCCTGTGACTCTTTTCCTGTAGCAGTTTTGTCAGCATCTCAATATCAGCTTGTATCTTTTCCTCTCTCTGCTGTTCCTCGGTTGTTTCCTTATCTGCTGGAGGTCTTTCTTGCTGCTGCTGCTCTCCCACTATTACACAACAATTTTTCACCATCCCTGTTACCCCTCTCCTGCATCTTGGAGGACTCATTCTGGGACCTATGAGAAGTGACATGACCTGCAAACACTTGCATTGCATTCCCCTGAACATGAGCTTCATTTGCCCTGAAGACATCTCCTGCTAAAAAACCTTAAAAATAGCCCTTTTTCCATTGGCGCGGTTCCATAGTGTAGCCCTTGCGCCAATGGGGGAAATCCTCCAAAGAGGGCACGCCAGTTGGCACTCTATCATAGGGTCGCACTCACACCAACCATAATCAGTGGTTTTTTTTAATAAACAAATGGCGGAAGTTTCATCCTAACAAATTCCTGGACTGAATCTATCTTGAGTTGGGTGGTTTGGCCACGGGTTTCCATAGAGAGGAAATGGTTTTCCACCTCTCATGGAAGCTTCCTTGATGATAGAGCCAATCCCATGATTATTGTGGATGATTCCAACTCCCCTTCCTCCATCTATAAAAGCTTGTCCATTTTCCTTGGCAAGCTAGTTCCAGAGATTCAGAATTGTCAAGTTTCCAAGAGCTTCATGCTGCAAGAGCCTTCTTCATCCCCATAAGGCCAAATCCAAGTAAGGAGATTCTTGTCCAATAACCAAAGAGAGAGAGGCTTGTTCCTATTCCCAACAAGCTTTGCAAGACATGTCCTGCTGACTACCCAGCCAAAGGAGAATCTAGCGTCAGAACTATGGTTGTATTCTTCTTTTATTATTATTAATCAATGACTATTGGTTATGGTTCCACTCTTATTGTTGTTTGTGATGATGATGAGTTATATCCTTTCTGACTGATACATAGTTGCATATGCTAGATTTTATGTTTGTTTTTGTGTCATTTCTTGTATGTGCAGGTGTCCATTCACGGAGATCCTGGGGATTGTGATCTGCCGAAGCAAAGGAACGGGAGCGTCACCTCTTCTACAAGCACTAGCGTTGGAATCCAGGTAGGCCTTCATCCTTGGTCTATTAATTTGCAATTAGGAACTTGCACTATAGTGTTGTATGATTGTTGCTAGACCCGGTCTGGGCTAGTAGGGATCATTGTTGAGGGAAATGCTCCCCTAGGGCTTTTGGGTTGAAACCCTAGCAAACTGAAAGTTGTCTATAAAGAGAAACACACATTCACACATCCATTATGCTATTATAAGCAAATTCTATAGTAAGAGGGGCGTACCTTAGGTCCTACGTTTGAGAAGGTCCTTTAGAGTCCAAACCCTTCTTCAAGTCCCTTTCGCGCCTTTGTCATGCAAAACAACCAATTCCAAAGAACACAACAGTATATGGACAAAGACTTATAAAGAAATCATCTTCATGTTATAAAGGAAGGTAGTTAGTTATGAACTTTAAACAACCATTCACATATGAATTCCAACATGAATATCATAAACATAAAGAAGACTTACATCAGGAACCAAGACGTGTTTCTTTTATTATAGACAAATAAAATGCATAAAAGGAATAATTTCACCTGAGTAACCTTTCGCAGGCTCCAAGAAAAGCTTCCTTCTAGATCCGTCCAGCCTCAAGCCTTTAGCAAACTCCTTCCATGACTTACTCCATGATGTCATAAGTAGTGGATGAACATCAACACACAAGGAAACAAGGGTTTCCTGTACAATGGGGGAAGTGCAGAAGGCACAAGGGTCTTCAGACCTTGTCAGGGGAAAAATCTCAGTATAATAACCTTTCTCTCTCTTCTCTCCTCCCTTAGGCCTTCCCTTTGAGGTCTTTTTATACCTCTCCAAAAGTAGTTTTTTAGTTGGGAGTTGGTTGGGAACAGTTGGGCCACGGGCACTAACAGGTGATCAACAGGTAAAACCCGTGATCTCCGCCCAAAATTAAGGAGTTTTATATTTTTTAAAGTGTTTTAATACATATACGCGGGTTGGGTATATGCCTACCTGCGTATACATGTGTTTAACTCAATGCAATGCCGCGTATAAGGGATAAAACACTGTTTTTTAAATTTTGGACCAGGTCTGGAAGGAGGGGTTGCCCTAGGCCATGAGTGCAGCATCAAAAACCATAAGAGTGAGATTTGGAGCTATAACAAATGCCCCCTAATACATGAGGTAAGAAGGGGTACATGATGGCCGAAACGTATTAAGCAATTACATGGAAAGGAAATCTATTAAAAACCGAGGAGGACTTCACCAGAATTCAGCCTGCCAAGCCACAAAAGGAGATCAGAAAGAAACATTGTCTGAGGTGGGCATACCCATGCTTAGAGAAAGCAAAGCATGTCGGAATATCAAGTACAAGCGGATCCACTAAGTATACAAGTATAAATCACTGGAAAATACATAATGGATCATCTGATCATGATCGAACAAGTACATGTCTGAATATCACATATAAGGCTGTCAATGATGTTGGAAAATGCAACAGATCACTGATATCAAAGACTGATCCCAAAAGGTACCGACTGAACATGATGGAAAAGGATGGTACTACACTGCAAACTCAGGTGCCAAAATATAGAATGTCGCCATGACTGGCTGCAACATATAAGGTGGAGTGGTATCAAATAGCAGCAGTAGGAGCAACTGTCAAGTGAACCAATGAATGCTGATACAACCTGAGGTCTTCACCGACCGCCATGGTACATTTCTACACCATGGGAATAAATGATCTGGAGTCGACCATGTGATAAATCATTTGATTACCGGTCATTGATGTATACCATTAACACACGCAAGACTACTCACCGATAATGATAATGAGCGTCAAGGTACCCAGTACAATCCAACAAGTGTGAATAGATGAGCTGGAGTCGAACACCTGTAAGAATCTACCGATCAGGAGAAAATGATGGTTTCCCACTATCGATAGCGAAGGATCTGCCACTAATGACTGCAAACCCCAAGGTACTACCAAATGGACTCTAGATCTTTGCCCCAGAGCAATGAGTCGGAGTTGATAGGGAAAGATCTGCTAGAAGGAAGGCATTAAGGCATCCTTCATCAATCTAGTGTGAGTGTAACCCGTAGGCCAATAATGTGGAAGGAATCAAACGAAAGAGATGTAGTAACCCAACCAAAGTATGTTTACGACGTACACGAGATGTGGCTAGTGCATGAATGAAACCCTCTGAACCAACCAATAATGAAAGCTGACACAGAGGCGAGGTATCCACCAATAGGGTCAAATGGAAACCAAGGTACTGCACGAAACCCAATGTGTGATAATGTAAGCTGATGTCGAACACAAGGGAAACCACTCAGTCAAAGAGCCATGATACTGATCGATGTTGAGCACAAGATGACCTATCAATAATGAAAATGGGGCCAGGGTGCAGCTCTAGGTCTGTCTTCAGAGCAAGATGTTGTCGTTGATAAGGACAAGACCCGCCAGCAAGAAGTCAATGGAGACCTTCTCAAACCGGCACGAGTAAAGAACCAATATAGCTGATGTGATAATAGACATGACACTGACAACTAGGGATGGCCGACTGAAAATTGAGTCAAGAGACACCGCAGAGAGGCCGACTCAGGCTAACTTCCCTTGAACAAAAGCACGACTCAATGTGACTATGTGGAAGCATATAATGACTCTGTATAAGTTCGTCATGTAGGAGGCATGAACAAACCCTCCATATGATTGGAAGAGATAACCAATCAGGGGAGAACTAACTCAATAACAAGGTTAAGGCGTACCTAAGTCAAACTAAATCCCGCCCAAATGGAGGAGACTTTGTTTTGAGTACTTTGTTCAAGGGCAACATGACTGACTCTAGCTGCCAACAATAAATGGAAATACTGTCCCGTTCCCGCTCTTTTTGGAATATTTAATTTTTTTGTCTTTTTCTGTTAAGCTTGAAAAAGAATAAAAGAATGCTATGGTATAGTGGAAAGAACAAGTGTCAGTGAAACAGATGATCTAGTTCCTGGGAATGGAACATTCCTATGCTCAATGCAAGGAGGTGAAAACTGGTCAGTGACACTCAAAGGTACGTTCCTTCCACGAGTCAAGGTGTGTCAAGTTGCAGAAGTCAAAGGTATGCAAGGTTGATTTTGCAGTCATCATGGTCAAAAGTTGCCTTAAACACGAGTCCAAGTGAAGCTGGCTCTAGGCCAAAAGGTGCAAGTGGTCAACATGCAATGCAGTAGTGCAACTCAACACAAAGAAGCCTCTAGAGTATAAGGCCAGAACAAAGTGAAGAAGCTAAGAGGAATGAGTCTTCAACGCATAAGTCATGGCGGGACTACAGAGGACTCCCGAGCCTACTCAAATCGAAGCAGCATGGGCAACAAATGTCAGTGAGGTGCTAACTATGATGCCCATGTAAAGGATGGCTCTACCATCTTGTCATGATTTCAAAAATCGGCGAGTGAAGATGGCTTACAAACCATAACACGATTGGGTCGACCCTATGGCAGATGTATCGGCGAATAAAGGCTAGTATGCATAATGCAACAAAAAAATGGTGTCGCTAACCTACATGCCAGTGAGAAAACGATACCTGCCATGACAAGTCAGCAGTCATGGAATCGTCTCGAAATTGTCAAAAAAACATCCAAAATGTCTTGAAAAACACACCATTCTCGACATTCCAAGCTCCCAAGTTAAAATTCACATGAGGCCAAACAAAATAAAATTTTGAAAAAAAAATTCATTTCCAAAATTTATAAAAGGGATTTTGGACTCACTATTTTTACCATTTGAGTTGGAGAGCAAAGATTTGGAGCAAAAGGAGAAAACTTCCCATATACCAAATTCGGCCGTTCAAATTCTTCAAAAATCTCCAGGTAACTCTTATACTTAGCTTGCAATTGATTGTGACTAGTTTTAAGATTTTTAATTGATGTTTCACCGTTGAATTTTTGTCCAAAATTTCTCCGCGGTGTATACGCGGGCTGGTAATATGAAACCAGCATACACGCAGGCCCTATACGCGACTGTGTGCACAGGAACCTGCGTATACGCCGTGAACCAATTTTAAACAAAAACTAACGGTTGCAAATCATTTTTTTCTCAGAATGTCGGTCACTTGGCATGAAAGAGAGCACGCAACGGTGGATAATGAAGTCATGAATGACCTTGAAGCTTTGAATGCCCTACGGGGATGCGGTTTGCTTAAATTCTTCAAACTGTCGAACATGAAAGCAAATGTACGTCTGCTTGAGATGCTCATTGATTATTGGTACGTCGAGGAGGAAGCCTTCATGATTGATCAAATGCCACTCAGGGTAGAAGTGGAGGATACCTATTTCATCACGGGCCTTTCCTAAAGGGGAGAGGCAGTACATTCCCGGGGCAGGACACGGAGCAGTCTCACCATAGAGGACTACGTACAGATATATTTCCCGGGACATCCCAAGAAGGTTGGGAGACAGATGTCTATCACACATGTGGCGAGTTTATCTCTCAAGATAGTCCTATTCACCATAGCTCGAGTGAACGGATTGTCCTCTCTGCATCAGGCATCACGACAAACCATGAGCATGGCCGTTGACTGTCTCACTACTGTGTTCGACTGGTGTACTCCTCTTTTAGCCAACATGACGAGCCAGCTCACTTCTTTCAAGAGGGGACAGACCAAGAACTTTGGGTACAGGACTATCCTATGTACTTCTTTTTCGAGAAGGTTCCTGCACTCCACCCCAGGGTATCAGTTTCCATCAGCACCCCATGCGATCCATGCATGGGCCGGTGGACTGATCTAATGAAAAGTATGGGGGTGGGGAGGTCCCAAGGACTGCTTTCGACGATAACTTCTTCGCCTGGTGGGATCAGCAGATCATCGTCGTGGATGACTACCCCTATGCTGGGCTGGATTTCCGAGGAGATCCTAACCTAGCATTACCACTGAACGCAGCATGGGGCAAGGTTGGTAAGAATTTTTTGATTTTATGATTTTTTGGATTTTTCAAATATAATGATGCATGTTGAAAAATATTTTTGATGGGATTCAAATGACTAATATAATGATCATGTTCCAGATATTGGGCCGGTACGACCAGATGGGTTCCCGCGGCATGGACGGCACGGCCGAGGAGCCGAAGAGGTGGCTGCTGAGACAGAACGCACTCTAAACAACGTCTAGTGACACTTGACGAGACTGAGCTGCCGAGTACCGATGGCTGCGATAGAGGATCTTCCTGAGGATATGCAGCGTCATGTGGTTGGCATGCCACGTCACTGGGTTTGCACTTTTTGGCATGTGGCCAATGCAATAGTTACCTACTTGGCCACTCATCCTAAGCCGAGGAATTAGATATGCCGGACATGATTATGGGCATTTGATTCCCAATTTTGTATATTTTTGGATAACATATGTACACTCGAGATGCTTTATGATGATATATATATGTATACAATTTGACTTTTTGATGCTTGATTTTATTGTGATGAATGATTGATGTGCCAGTCTAATGCTTGATTATAATTAGAATCAGCTAACCAATTATGAGATCTTGGAATGTGCAAATAATTAATATAAACAAATGATCTTTGCAACAACCTCACCCTTAAATACTGGCGATATAAACATGGATCCCTTACCCGATAAATGTTGTTTAATTGTGACATTATCAATTGAGAATCTAGATAAACTACCAACAAGTCGATCTCAAGAGAGATTGCCTCGGATAGTAAATTAATAATGACGGTATACTCAGCCATATTATTTGAAGCGGGACCAATGCATATGCCTCTTGATACCATCAATTGACCAATTGGATAATAGAGTACCCAAGTTATGGAAGCGAGATTCTGAGTGTGCCGACTAGCACCATCAACCAACCCAAAATAGACCAAGTCATCCATCAACACCTGCCATAGCACACCAAAAAGTGTTGATATCAAAAAACTCTCAATGATACATGTACAAATATACATAATGTACAAAGAAGTCATTGCCTAACTCCTACTTAAGCAAAGTACTTCTTTAGGTAGAGCCTGTTTCGGGGCTCTGCCAGCGTGTTTCCCTCAAAATCGATTAACTCATATGACCCTTTTTCTAAAACTCGTTTAATAATGAAAGGACCGTACCACATAGGCTTAAACTTGCCTGCCCCCAAGGTTTCTTTATCTTGGTCATAGACCAAGACAAGGTCACCTTCAGAAAAGACTCGAGGACGGACAGATTTACCATACTGCATTTTAACCCTTTTTTTATGAGCCTCATTCATCGTGGCGGCATCTCGACGCTGCTCATCGAGATGTTCCAAGTGAAGGAGGCACTCTTTGAGACTCGAAGTCTCTAGAAGGATCTCTACAGCTAGCTTAAGAGATGGAATTTCACATTCAATCGAAAAGATAGATTCCATCCCATAAACCAACTGAAAAGGTGTAAAACTAGTAGCAGTCTTCACGGAGGTCTGGTATGCCCAAAGAGCCGAATACAACATAACGTGCCAATTGGACCGATTTTTGTCGATTGTCTGTTGGAGGATCGTCTTAAGAGTTTTATTGACTGCCTCAACCTGTCCATTGGCCTGAGGATAATAAGGAGACGAATGCTCTTGCATGAAACCTAATTTGAGAGCCAATTCAGACATCAGTTGATTCTGGAAATGACTGCCATGATCAGTGACAATCTCTCTCGGGATACTGAATCTTGAGATAACTTGATTGAAAAGGAAAAATGTTGTTGTGTCACTATCATTTTTATAAGTGGGCATGGCCTCAACCCACTTCGTAAAGTAGTCTACAACCACGATAATGTACCTGTGATTCGCCGTTGAAGGCGGATTACAAGTTTTAAAATCAATACCCCACTTAGTAAAACGACCGACGGTGACAACAGGAAAAAGAGGAGCTGGATGAGCACACATCTTGCGAGTAAAGATTTGACAGGGGTGATAGCGTTTGACCACTTCCACATAGTCTTTAAAGAGTGAAGGCCAAAAATAGTCGGCACGTAAGATGCGTTGGGCTATAGCAAGCCCCAATAGATGACCACCACAAGCTCCACTGTGGCAATCATTTAGCACTGACTCTGCTTCCTCTAAGGTTAAACAGTGTTGAAGGATTGAATCAACCCCTCGACGGTATAAGGTATCACCAATGATAACATAATTTTTAGCCAGGTGACGTAATTTTCGACGTTCATCCTTGGAGAAAGTAGAGGGAAACTTCGAAGTCTGGAGATAGAAAATGATATCTCCATACCAAGGGTCGAGTGAAGAGATGAGGAATAAATGTTCGTCAGGAAAACTTTCCTCATAAACAGTATCCTCTCCACAAGGCAGTTCAAAAATTAGCTCAGTGAAAACCATGGATTTCTTAGACTTGGTAGACAAGAACTCGAGATCAAATTCTTGCAAGATGAATATCCATCTATTATATTTGCCCCCAATCACTCGCCTACTGAGGACAAATTGAAATGGATTGACCGCCGCTAAGACAAAAGTTTTGCACAGCAGGATATAATGACGAAACCGCTGGACAGCATGGACAGCTACCAAGGCCAGCTTCTCAACCGGAGAATAGCGAATTTCAGGACCTATTAAGCCTCGGCTCAAATAATAAATCACATGCTCGGTGAGAGCATCGTCCTCCTGAACGAGAACCATACCAATGGTTGATTCTGCTGCAGCGAGATATAAAAGGAAGTCTCTCCCATAATCTGGTGGACTCAAAAGCGGGGCAGAGACTAGTGCCTTTTTCAAAGCATCAAATGATCATTCTACAAAGTCGTCCCATACAAATGGAACTCCTTTCCATAGCAAACTCATGAACCCTTTAGTGATCTCGGCATAGTTCTCTATAAACCGTCTTAAGAAATTAGCCTTCCCTTGAAGACTTTAAAGTTGTCGAATTGAGGTTGGGGGAGGCAACTAAACTATTGCCTCAACCTTGAAGGTATCAACCCGAATCCCTTCATTTGACATAATGAACCCTAACAACAGACCGGACGTAACCGCGAAAACGCACTTGTTGGGATTCAACCAGATTTTATAAAAATGACATCGCTCGAAAACCATTCGAAGGTGACTAGGGTGATCAGTTCTCTTTCGAGAACGAGCAGCGAGATCATCCAAGTATGCTTTGATGACATGTTTGATGTCATGGAAAGAATATGACATGGCCCACTGAAAAGTGGCTCCAGCATTTTTAAGACCAAAAGACATCATTATATATGGAAAGGTACCCTAGGGACATATAAGAGCTATCTTATGTTGATCTTCAGGACGGATAGAAATTTGATTATAACTAGAAAAACCATCCATGAAGGAAAAAATCTCATTACCCACACACTCATCGGTAATCTGATCAATGAATGGCGTGGGGTAATTATCTTTCAGACAAGCCTTGTTTAGGTCCCTAAAATCGATGCATACTCGGATTGTTCCTTGCTTTTTATCCACAGGGATTGGATTAGAAACCCAATCAATAAGAGGAACAAGGTATATGAAACCTGCCTTTAGCAGCTTCTCCACTTCAGCTTTGATAGCTGCTGCTTTCCTAGGCTTAACCGGTCGAAGCCTTTGACGAACTAGTTTGGCGTTTTCATATGTCTTGATCTCATGTTGAACTATAGATGGGTCAATTCCAAGCATTTCTTCATAAGACCAAGAAAATACATCTCGAAATTCCTTGAATAGGTTGGTGTAAATTTGAATTTCTTCAGGGGAACATTCAATTTCGATGAAGAGATTCTCGATCATGTTAGGGTCACTAGAGATGTTTATAGGTATTGTTTTTGAAATCACTGACATATTATCTTCGACACAAACGTGTGTTGGAGCCAAAGGATTTGACACCATACAAACATCACTAGTACAGAGCTCGGAGAATCTAGATTCTACCTCCTGCAATATAGGAAGAAAGTATGAATGATGGTGTAAATCTTCCCAAGGTCGATATATACCCATCATTGCTTTGAGGATTTCTTATTCAGAAGGTAAAACTGAATCTAAGTAGTCCAAGGTAGAGGTAGAATCATGGCTCCATGCCGGGGCCACATCGCCATCTAACTCCTCTTCGGAAAAAGCAGTAGAATGGTCATCTGCAGGGTTGATGATAGACTGATATCTAAGCTCAACTGCAGATATAGGGAATGCCATTCCATTCACTTGTCCTTCAACTAATGTGGTTGTAGGTGAAGGCAAGGTCCAAGGGTCTGAAAAATAACGAGTTCAGAAGAACTTTTCTCGAGGAGACTCCTTAGATGATGAAATGACATTGATTTTAGCGAAAGGAGAGGGAAGATCAAAGGTACCCATCAACGAGGAATACATCCCTACTCCTAAATTCTCAGTAGGCGGACGAGGATTATCCACTAAAGGAACAGTAGAGTCAGAGCTTGCTTGAGGATCGACTGGACAATAATCCAATTGATCAACCTTAATGATTTTCGCCTTATGAGGAAAGCAAATGACACAAAATAGAGTCAAAACAACGGCATCCATTTCGTATACCCAGTTCCTTCCTAAGAGGAGATTATAGTCTAGGTTAGCATCTACGACTTCTACTTCAATATTGACGACCTTCCCCCCAACACATATAGGAAAGGCCGGGATAATCCCATGCGGCTTATGAGAATGACCATCAAATGCAGTCAAGACAGTAGGTGAAGGAACAGCCGAAGGCGATCCAATAGCCTTCCAGCATGACATCGACATGACGCACGTGGAAGCTCCTTCATCAATAATGGTATGAAAAATGTTAATTTTCCGGCATGTAGACTTTATTTGGAAAGCCATATGATGAGGGAGTCGATTTTTGACATTTAACATGTCGAAAGTGAGCACTAAAGAGTTAGTTGGATCGACTACCCCAATCGTGGAAAGTAAAGCACTTCACTGAGCTGGACATGACTGGAGAACCTCTAAAGCAGACATGGTGCATGGAATCTGAGCCAGATCCTCAACAATGGAGTAATTCTAGACGGCCCTAGCATTAGGCTTAATAGTCGCGCGTTTAATGGAACCTTTCGGTATCCGTGGTATAGTCTCGATAGGGGGTCACTCAATATGAAGGTCAGTATTTCCGGGAACAGTCTTGTCGTTGGAAGTTTCGGATTCACCTTAATCATGTGACCGAGTAGCCACATGGACGTTAGAACCCACCATGAAAACATTCGATGATTTTTCCCCTTCCTGGTTGCCCCCTGTGGAGGTTCCAGGGTTTGAACTCGCGCTAGGAAGAAGTTGCTGCCCTTGGGGAAAAGGGTTGGTTAACACAGCTTGAGAACTAGAAGTCCCTTGTTGTCCTAACAAGCGCTGAGTGTCTTCAATCTTGGGGCAAAGATGAGTTAAATGGTCTCCACTACACAACTTGCATGGAAACTTGACTTTCTTTTTAGACTCATTTCTACCACCACCAGCATTATTGCCGGATTTATTTGTGTCAGCCTTCCCATCCTGGTTCTTTTTCCTACCTCATCCTTCCTTTTTCCCATTGGAATTTTGATTTCCTTTCGGGTTATCAGATTGGACAACATTAATCAAATAGTTTTGGGAAGCCGAAGGGTTGGATGATGTGACTTGGTTG
Source organism: Pinus taeda (assembly GCA_000404065.3). NCBI lineage: Eukaryota > Viridiplantae > Streptophyta > Pinopsida > Pinales > Pinaceae > Pinus > Pinus taeda. The sequence continues at coordinate 186,547 of APFE030807390.1, forward strand.
TTAGAAGCAGTTTGTAAAGACAACTGCTGCAATTGGTTCAACAAGTTCACTGCATTCGTGTCTACCGACCCAACGATACCATCTGCGTGGGGACCTGGCTTTGAATTATCTTTGTCAACCTTAGACCCAGAAGCATCTGGGAAGTATTTTTGTAGGATCCCAGACTGAGAGTAGATCAATTCTAATTGTTGGGCCCTAAAAATGGCTTGCTCCTCAAAATAGACTCTAGACATGGAGACATCCTTGGAGATCTCAGGTTGTAAATATTTCAAAAACCATTCGAGACGGTACTCGAGATGTATTTCGGCTTTAATGAGTCTCTTTCTCTGTCTCCTCTTGAATATGGTAAAAAATGTGAGTTACCTTATCCTGATGAAAAATGGCCAGTAGTTCAGTTCCGGCATCATAATGGACAGGCAACTGGAAATGATTTAAGAAAATATTGGCTAAGTTAGCGAAAGATGTAAAGCTGACCCCTGGCAACTCTATATACCATTTGGCCACATTACCAGTCAAGGTGCGTTGAAAAAGTCTCAACCTAATCGAGTCATCGGTAAGGGAGTTAGATGAGCACCACAAATGGAATGTGGTTACATGGTCACCTGGGTCCTCACCGCTCTTCCCTTAGAATTTTGGAATGTCCGAAGGGAGTTTGGTTGGGACCGCAGGCTAGGCCAGATTGTACTTGATTGGATTGTTTGTTAACTTAGTGAGATCTGGCAAGTTCAATGTTGCCAGAAACGGAAGCCTAGGAGGACCTTGGGGATTCCACCCAGACTGGGCGGAACTCCCAAAGTTCGGAAAAGATTGACCTAGATTTTGGAAGGCACCAGGCTGCCCGACGTAACTAGCAGAACCGGCTGAACCAAAAGGCAAGCCTTGTGATCCAGCAAAATTTAGAGTTTGACCAACTCCAGCCGCAAAACCTCCATAACCAGCAAAGTTTCCTCCTAAAGGATTATAAGGTGTTGATAACCCCTGATACGGATTCCAAGCCGAATCTAAAGGAGGAATACTTTGAAATGAACTAACTATGGTGTACGGCCTATTCCCTTGTTGGTCGAAAAATGGATTCCCAGTTCCCATGCCACTAACCCCGGGGTTAGTCCAACCTTGGAAAGGATTGCTGCTTTGTCCTATAGAAGAAAAAGGCATGGATCCTATCATCCGGTTGGAATGTGGTATATGACCACTTCCGAAAGGAAAACCCTGGAATGAAGCTGATCCACCCATCATGCATGTGGCGGCACTAAACGGAACTGAAGGAATACCTTGTGAATGGGTGCCAAATGGGAAGAATCCAGAACCAAAAGCATTGGTTTTGGAATTTCCATTCGTGGATGAAATGGAGGTAGACCCAACTAAAGATGTGCTAGCAAAAGATCCAAAAGAAGAAGCAGAGGAGATGGAAATCGTTCCTCCCCCTTGTATCGATGTTGGAGTCTGCATAGTTTTAGCACTTGTTGTAGAAGTCATGCTTCTAGTAGCGGTCATCGATGGTAAGCCCGTAGCGTAACCTAGACTTGACGATCTATGCGTCGGAGTCCCAACGTATTGTAATACGTCTGGATGACTAGATGGTAGGGGAGAATTCAGAGCCGCTAATGACTCTGAGAGTTCTTCTACCTCTATGTTATTCTTCACTTGAAAGAGAACTCGAGGAAGAACTGGAGTGTTCCTCTCTTGTTCCACGGAAGTGCCAGGCCTTGCTTGAATACTAATGCCCCTGAGAGGAGGATCAATCCCTGATGCGTCAACTGCCGTGGGACAAAACCCACCAGTAGTATCACCTATGCGCCTTCTAGGAGAAGGCTCTAAACTTGGTGGTGAAATACCACGAAGTCTTCGAGACCGTCTAGGTGATCAGTCAAACACTTTGAATTTCTTGTTAAGATCTAACTAAAGACTCAAAAAAAATTGAAAGCTAGGCCATCTAAGAGCACAGAGCACACACTATAAAGTCCCTAAAGGTAATAGCTAGTCAAACAACTTCCAAGTATTTCTGCTCCGGGTGATTAGGACCGGAAACCAAAATACGAGAATGTGAATTAAGGGGCCTTCTGAAGATAGTTTGGGATGATGATGGCCCAGTCCTATCAGCAAAGGTAATAGAGGAAGTTACGCTGACCTCCTAACAACAGCCTGCACCGGTGCAAGCCCCCAAGCTTCGCAATGGTGCCCTCCAGTAGTACTGTTGAGAGTGATGTAACGTTGAACTCAAGTGCCACAGGATTCCCCTCCGCAGCCACCTGTGTAGATCCCTAGGAGTAGAAACTATGGATACCAACTCGTCGCAAAAGCCAAGCGGAATAGTCGTGAGGTAAGTTCGGACAAGTAGGAGAGGGGGTATCTCTCTTCCCTGTCTTCACAGACCCTCATTCTTAACTCCCAGATATGGAGCTTTCTTGGTCTTCCTAACACTATTGGATTTTCACTCGCTATTCAGACTCCTACATTTGACGTTTAAATGGCCTTGGAGAGTTAACTCTCCACTCACCTAATCGAAGGCCCTAAAATCCTAAACTTGTTGGTGTATCTAACTTAAACATTTAGTGAATTTTAGTTAGCGCTTGATTTTAAAATAGGTTGTTCTTTAAGTCACAGGATAACGGAAGTGAAACTAGTGGTGTTTTTGACACAAAAGAAATTAATAAAAACCTAACTACATGCATATGCACTTGTTTTCGTTTTTCGATGAAAAGAAATTTCTGCAGGGTTCAAAGGAACTTCTAATAAAACAAATGTTCTTTTCTTTTCGTTAATTCATGCTTCACACTCACAAAAGTTAACAAAGCTATGTATGCCTAAAAAAATATGCGAATCTATCCTAATGCAACAAATATATGCTGATGCAAGATTCAAAACATCTCTAAAAACAATAAATGAAAGTTGCTTGCTTATCAATTTTTATTTTTCCACTTAAAATGTCTAGATGGAATATGAGATGCTACCATCCATTTCATCTAAACACTAAAAGCAAGTTTCAAGACAAACATAAAACACTTTCATTCACTAAAAGGAAACCAAATGAAAACCAAGTTCAAGAAAGCAAAACGAAGTTTTTGAAAAAGTTTTCTTCAAAGCAACAACAAAAGAGTCTTTTCAAAAATGCTCTCAACAAGACTGCAACTTTGTGATTGAAGAATAGGCAACAAACACTTTTGCAATTTGACACCACACAATGGATGAAAACTCAACAAACATAAATGTGTTTAAAGATGCTCTTAACAATCAAAAGAAGCAATGAAAGCTTTGGCAAAAAAGACCAAAAAGATTAAAAAGACAAATTTCAAGAAAGTATCAATCAACAACTTTCAGGAAGCAAAGAAGTGGATGGTCACAAAAAGTGGTTTTGTCAAGAAAACAAAAAGTCACCAAAAGCAAGAGTTAACACAAAGATTGAGACCAATCTTTTTGCCCTGATGAATCAGAGCAGCCAAGATTCCAGCAAGAAATCTTGCGTGCTTTAGCAAAAAATGATGATGCTTGCAACAACAAAAACAAGACCAATACCCCTTACAATCAGAGAGAATTTGGAACAAGATGCTTGTTGTAAAACAAACAACTGATACTGGAAAATGACTATTTCAAACTGAATCAAACCACCAGAGAGACCTTTAGAGACAAAAAGATTTACAAATATTGAAAATTGCAAGATATACGCGACTGTACTTATGTACAGATTGCGTGTATACACTACTGATCCGAAGGAAAGCTGCGTATATGCAGGTTAAGTTAAGGAAACATCCATATATACGCTTCTGTAACTAAGAAAAATAGCGTATATAAAAGATTTCAAGAAAAATAAAAGCAAACTGAAGAAATTGGCAAAACTTAGAATTCAAGAACAGACCACACAGCAACAGCAAGCAAACATGTAGCTGAGCCCTGATTGGTTCGAAAACACCCAAACTAGGAACGACAAGAGTGTTTTCCCTAGTGGAGTTGCCAATTCTATTGACGGAAATGTTCCCCTCGGGCTTTTGGGTTGAAACCCTAGCAGACTGAAAGTTGTCTATACAGAGAAACACACATTCACACAACCATTATGCTATTATAAGAAAATTATATAGTAAGAGGGGCATACCTTAGGTCCTACGTTTGAGAAGGTCCTTTAGGGTCCAAACCCTTCTTCAAGTTCCTTTTGCTCCTCTGTCCTGCAAAACAACCAATTCCAAAGAACACAACAGTATATGGACAAAAACTTATAAATAAACCATCTTCATGTTATAAAGAAAGGTAGTTAGTTATGAACTTTAAACAACCATTCACATATGAATTCCAACATGAATATCATAAACATAAAGAAGATTTATATCAGGAACCAAGACATGTTCCTTTTATTATAGACAAATAAAATGCAGAAAAGGAATAATTTCACTTGAGTCACCTTTCGCAGGCTCTAAGCAAAGCTTCCTTCCGGATCCGTCTAGCCTCAAGCCTTTAGCAAACTCCTTCCATGACTTACTCCATGATGTCATAAGTAGTGGATGAACATCAACAAACAAGGAAACAAGGGTTTCCTGTACAAATGGGGGAAGTGCAGAAGGCACAAGAGTCTTCAGACCTATTCAGGGGAAAAATCTCAGCATGATAACCTTTCTCTCTCTTCTCTCCTCCCTTGGGCCTTCCCTTTGAGGTCTTTTTATACCTCTCCCAAAGTAGTTTTTTAGTTGGTAGTTGGTTGGGAACAGTTGGGCCACGGGCACTAACAGGTGATCAGTAGGTAAAACCCATGATCTCCGCCCGAAATTAAGGAGTTTTATATTTTTTTTAAGTGTTTTAATACATATGCATGGGTTGGGTATATGCCTACCTGCGTATACATGCGTTTAACTCAGGGCAATGTCGTGTATAAGGGATAAAACACTGTTTTTTAAATTTTGGACCAGGTCTGGAAGGAGGGGTTGCCCTAGGCCATGAGTGCAGCATCACAAACCATAAGAGTGATATTTGGAGCTATAACACTGCTCTCTAAGTATGCTGCTCTTCCTTCTCTCCTCATACATTTCCCTCACCATATCCATCATGGTGGACAAGTCTTGCTTCATGTCTCCATCAAAGATCCTAGTGATGGAGGAGGAATTTAAGGATACACTTGTAGAAATTGTCATTATACCAATGAACAAAAGAACTTCAAACAAGATTAATAAAGATCTTATCTAAGCAACCTTTGGCAACAAACCTCTTGTGCTTTAGGGATTTCCTTGCGGTCCTTTGGGATAGAAGAATGCCTTCAGCCCTTCTTCCTTCTTGCCCTTCCAAGGCTGAGGTATCAATAGCTTTGCTTTCACCTCTACAAACTCAAACAATAGTCAGTCTGCAACAAGCACACAATCAACCTCTGACTGTTTAAACACCTTTCAGACAAGCAATTTTTGCTCCATCAATCAAGCATTCTGATATAACATTCTTTGAAGGTGGTGTTAACCAATCTCAAGCTCTGATACCACTTGATTTGAAAATGGGGCACTTAGGCTTCTTTGTCTAACTTACAAGAACCTCTCCCACTCCCAAAGCTTAAATATTCCCAAGTCTTTATGATTAACCAATGTGGAATTTAATATGTGCTTGAAAATAATGGGTGTATGTTTTGGTTTGTTTAAACTGTTTATGTTCTATAAATGATTTTGTTTAAACTAATATAAAGCATATAACAGTGAACAATGTAACAACAAGCATCACACATAAGACATCAAATTAATGTGCATTTCACCCAAAACTCTTGGGCTACATCTCCTTGAGCTCTAGTCAATTCGACTAGGCTCTCTGGGATTATGGCAAAGTCGTTTTACAAGCTCTTCGGCTCAAATACACTGTTTTACACAGGAACAATGGGCTCATAAGACCATCTCTCCTTGGCTCTAAGACTCTCAACTTTCTGGCTCCCGACTCTCGCTTTGGCTCTCTTCAAATGAGAGCTCTCAGCTCTTCACTTGACTTCCAAGTGACTCCACTCGGCTGCTCTGCACATTAGCTATGCTTTCTCTTTGCCTTTCCTTTCTACGTCACTCTCTTTCATATTAGCTTCTTTCTTTGGCTTAGCCTCCTGTTTTTTTCTTTTTCTATGCCTTCAATCTTTGCTTATGCCTTCATTCATGCTCTTTGGCTCCCTTGAGGCATTTTCCTGGCCTTTTAGCTTCCCTGGTCATTTTTCTGCATATCATCTTCCCTCTGTGGCTCTGCGGCTTTTCTGCTCTGTCGATTAGACGAGCTACCTAGCTTTATGGCTTTGTGGGTGTAGAATGGATCATTCCCTATAGAATGCCTGCTTGCAGCATGACATGATGATTAGGAGTTGTTACAAAGGGATCGTGGCTGTTTCTTAGGCAAAAACCCGAAAATTGGGAAAATCGCATTACACAGGGAATCTCCAAAAGATACACTATCAAGCATGATTTCCTGGCTTGAAGATCCATTAAATTGACTCTATAACCCTATCGGGTCTGCCATTAAGCATAATATTGCATCACTTAAGCATATGGGCTAAATTCCAAATACATGGGAAATATATTGAAAAATCAAATTCTCGGACTTAAAAAATTATAGAATCCACCCTATAATTGTATCAGGTTCGACTATCACTATCGGAAATTGCATAGCCCTTCTATCGGGGATTGACGATCGTTGGCTGCCGATTTAATCCTAGCCATCGATCCGATCTTGCAATCCGACGGTCTAGATCATATGACATCGCTTCGGGGCCTTCTTCCTTTGTATTTCAGTTTTTACATTGAAACACATTAACACATGGAAAATCCCTTTTAACAAAACTCAAAATTGATATGGCCTAGTTTCTAAAACCCATCCGGTCCAGCGTTATCACCCCTTTATATCGCTGTGATGCAATGTTGCGATGCGATATATCACAATTGCAAGTCGCATTGGCTCGGGGGTCTGTCCTTTGCCTCGTGGCATCACTGATTGCGGTCTTCTAATATTGGTGATCGCAATATCCCATCGACCCGGTCGTTTCCTTATGTTATATGCATATGCCCATCTCCGACCAGATATATTCGAGATTGGCAATCAGGGGTGCTTCCCCTTTCTGCTTAAGTCTGCCTTGGACCACCTCTGATGCGATTTTTCTTCATAAAGCCTTTTAGACCACTTTTTTGAAGATTTGCCTCTTTTTCCAAAGAACAATGGGCATCTTCTTTCTGCCATAAATTTTGCATGCTAAGTCCATTTTCGCCCATTCAAGTTGCAGTAGATTTAGAATGACACAGTCTCTGCCATGGGGCTATTTCCAGGAACTTCCTTGGACTTTCATTTTCCTCAGTGAGGAACACTCAGACTTAGGAGTCTATCCAAAATCCATTTTGGATCAGAAAGCAAGTGTATTATTAGATGCACTAGAAGTTTGATTGGAAATAGCAAGTGTTTGACTAGATGGTCTACTTATTGTTTGTGTGCCAGAAGAGCCTATCACACCATCACTGGGATGAGAGTCCTTACTGGATGGAGGTGGTGGAACAGTAAAATATGGTCTAGGTCCATTTGGAATCTTATCATAGAGTGTTCCAGACTTGGTGTAAATCAAGTATAAGTATCGGGAATGAGAAATTACTTGCTCTTTAGTCACAACTCCTCCTTTAGCCACATCCTCGGTGACAGATGGCAACAAGGATTTGATAAACCACTCAGCTAAAAGCTTATTAGGAACAAAGGTTTTGACCATTTGGCGATAACGATGCCTCTCCTGAATATGTTCAGAAATGTGAGTAGCAATAGTCTGTTTAAAGTTGGTCAATAGTTCTGTTCTAGTTTCATATCTAATGGGTAACTGGAAGTGGGTTAAAAAATGTGTTGGATAAGGATGTAAAGTTGTCAAATGAAGCTCATGGTAATTCAATATACCACTTTGCAGCTGGACCAGTAAGTGTTTACTAGAAAAGACGTAGTCTAACTGAATCATCATTCAGGGAGTTGGATGAACACCATAAATGAAAATTCATAACATGGTTGGACGGATATTCTCCGGGGTTTCCCTTGAGCTTAGGTATATCAGAAGGTAGTTTATGAGGAATCACCGGCCACCAAGGTGCATAAATAATTGGATCATTGGTAAGCCGATTTAAATCTGGTAATTCAAGTGTTGCCACAAAAAGCAACTGTCGGTTTAGGTCAGGTTGAGTGTAACCAGGGTAAGATGGAATTACTTGGGCAATAGGCCTTTGCAAACTAGCATAAGGAATCCACTGCTAGTATCCTTGATAGGGGTAGGTTTGCTGAGAAAATCTAGTATAAGGTGGCTGTTGGGCACCAGGATAAATTTTCTATTGTCCAAACCCATCATATTCTTGTTGACCTAGACCTTGGTAAACTTGTTGTTGACCAAATTGAGCATAGGCTTGTTGACCAAGTCCAGGATAAGTTTGGTACTGTTGGAATTGTTGTTGTTGATATTGTGGCTTCCATGGTTTTTGATGTAATGGTTCTTTCCCACCAATGTAAGTTTGACCAGGTTGTGAATAAATTACACCAGTGTAAGTCTGAGTCATTCCAGTAAATGGTAAATTGGCCTGAGGTTGTTGGATTCCGGGCACAAATGGTTGTTGTAAAATTTCCTTAGAAGACTGAGTCTATAGACTTGAAACTTGAGGGTCAGAGGTTGAAGGATCAACTTGCTAAGGTTGAGATATAGTTAACTGAGCTTGTGACTGTAGTAAAGTCGTAACGACAAGAGTAGTAGGTATGGATGAAACAAATTGCATTGGTTGTGATGGATACACAAGCCTTGGTTGAACGGGCATTGTAGGCTGCCACTGACAAACAGTCATTCTGAACTAACCTAAGGACGATGGTATACTGCCATATGGTTGACCCACAGAAAATGGAGGATAAGTAGATTGGGCATATTTTTCTCCATATGGAGGTAATCCAGTGTAGAGTGGATACATTGGATGGTAACTAGAAGGACCAACTTGATATTGACATGATGGATCAAACTGTTAGTATCCATAAGTGAAGAACCAGGTAAAATTCCTGTGGACGACATGGATGAAGGCCATGGACTAGAAGCAACATGTGATTCAGTTACAGATAATGATTAGTAACCCGGTGGGACAGACAGAACACCATACAGATGTGACTCAAGTGTTGTGGTAAACATCAAAGAAGTAGGGACAGTAGATTCTACCGCAACTATAACAGATGGTACAATCTTGGATGTTGATTTAGCCATAGTTAAATGACCCAATAAATTTCGTAATGAATCAATGGGAGTTTGAAAGTAAACATGATCAAAAGGAGCAGTAAAATGAGGAGTATGAGGATAAAGATAAAGCCCAGGTCCAAAACGAGTTGGATTTCTGGGTGTTTCTTCTTCAAATTCCTCTTCAATAGCAATCAAACCAGGTGGAAGGTTTCCACCGTCAGGTCTGTAATATATTTCCGATGTTTGACTCTAAAGTAAAGGGGAAGTCTCAATAGTTACAAATGTTTGAGGATGAACCTATTGATTGTCTTCCAATATGAGAACAACTTCTGATTGTTCAACTTCAAGATCCAAGTGTTATGGTAAAAGAACAACAAGTTTAGGATGAGCTTCTTGAACAACTTCTGGTTCATAAGTAACTTCTAGTTGAACTGTGATATGTTCAAGGTCAACTTCTGGTTGAACAGATTCAAGTTCAGAAGTAATTTCTTATTGAACAACTCTGGGTTGAGGATCAACTTCTTATTGGACAACTTCAGTTACCATTTGACTAAGTTCAATTTTAGTGTTCTTAGGTAATTGCAAAGGTTCCACTTCAGTGGCATATGTACAAGTAATTGTAGGAGTAACTAGGGTCATAGTATTTACCAGTATAGGTGACTCTGGTAATTCAGATGAAGGACCAGAAGTTTGTGATGTACTAGACTCAGTTAAACGAGAGGTGTAGCTTCAGGGGGTAAAGGTAGTTTACTCGCTGTCATCTGTGAATGACGGAGTAAAGTTTGATGTTCCTCCATGATTGCTGATTGATTTTATTACAAAAAGAGGGTAATCTAGGTGAAAGGATTTACAAGAAACTATGAACTGCAATATACTGCCTCAGTAAACCAAGGATTTAACATATGTTTATGCAATCTCCCCAAATGTTGTGTTCGGTGTATCACAATAAACAAGGTGGCCAAATCAGATATCTAAGAATGGATAACAACCTAATATATTCCTCCCATATATACCTGAAGGTACATGGAGGCCCAATCTATGTTAGTGCTGTCTAATGTGAAACCACACTGTGAGATCATTCCTTTACACTTTTCTTACTATAATACTGCCGTATATACCAAAAGGTACGTGGACGAGCTACGATATACTTATGTACATGGAATGAGGTATCGTACTCGGAATGCATCGCAAAAAATTAATGACAGCTGCTATGTTTTATGATGTCGGAGCACGTCTCTAGTCTAGAACCTCTAAATGTTATGCGTTAAGTTACAATGCTCTATTAGCTTAATTGAGATAACATTTAGGTTGATCTTTTTTAGGAGTTTGTTTTTCAGGTTCACTGCGTGGTGTCTTTGAAATTCCTAGAATGCAACTATGATGAGAAACATTCTTTTCATTTGATTTGAACAATGAAAACCTTAAATAGAAGGGATGGGTTAATCAAAATGTTTAATCAAAGAGCATAGAGCACATCTAATGCAACTTTCCCTATACTATTCGTACAAGTAGACACAAACCTCTAAATGCATATTGCAAGTTTTTGTTTTCATTTCCTTTAATGTTTAGATGAAAAAAGGGAACCTAAATGAAAAAACAATCTACCAATACTTTTCGCAAGAAACGAAGACTTTACGACAATTTCTTTTTCAAAGAAATCAATACTTTACGACACTTGCCTCTCAGAAAATACTATTTGGCATAAGCTAACTTTGACAATGAATTGATAATGATAAAGAAATTACTTAAAAAACATTAAACAATCAAGGCCAAAGTAGGGATAGGAGAATAAATACAAATTGATTTCAGAATCATAGAAAACATTGATCTTTCAGCAAACAAAATCAAAATCAACTTTGTAAAAATCAAGCCAAAGGTGAGTTTTTTAACCTAAGAGGGATTAGCATAGCCCAGAGTGGGAGACAGTGCACTTTAGTGCACTATCTCTAAGCCAAGAGTGCTCTGCAATGCACTGTGTCAAGACCAACACTGCATTGGTGCCAGAGAGCCCAATCAGGAGACATCTAATCACAATATTTTAACCAAAAACGCTTCAAAATGACTGAAATAAGATCAATTAAATCAAGAAAAGTCTACTAGGATGTAATACAATGAGGGTAAACTACTAGGAATGACTGTCATTCCCTAGTATGGTCACCAATTTTTTACATGGAATTTGTATCTACGGATAAACACATTTTCCCTAAGTGGGTAGCTACACTTAGAACAACATAAAGAAAGTAGTTTAACCTTTTCCTATAGTCGATAGATGAGATGAAGGAACATACTTGTAGTCTTTCGCTTCCTTGATCTCATTTGAATTTCTCCCGTTGCTCCCACTTGAACTGAATCCACTCAATTGGTACCTGTGTCAATAGAAACATAAACAACAACGATCCAAGCATACATTATCTATCTACTATAAACCAATGGAATCGAATACATTGACACACATAATCATCATAAATATGAATAATAATATGAGAAAAGGAAAAAACAACTTTATTAATGTAGAAAGAAGAGTTTCACCCAATACAGTTCGATCCTGTGCCATTCATCCATCTTCAACCCAACCCTCGTCACACCAAAAGCACACTAATCTAGCAACATAACATTACCTGACATGAACTCAAATCTTAAACCAACAATATTTCCTTACAATCTTCAGATTCTACCCCCCTGATCACTATGATGAGTGCTCGATTTATAGGTGAATGGAGGTGGTTTTGTCATAAATTGGGTATCGAATGGCCTTCCAAAATTGGATTTAGCTTCCATGGAGCAAGAAATGAGAGGATAGGAGGTTAATTGATCCATAGCCTCTCCAAATTTGAGCTCATAGGATGAGATAAGAGATGGGATCCTTCTAGAATGATCTAGAATCAAGGAATATTCCCATAACCCTATGCAAATTTCGCTTAATCTCCCCCAACACAGGTGTAAGTGGGCCTAAGTGCATTGAAGTGTAGGCCTGCATGGGCCTACCTGCATTGCAGCGCAGTTACCTCTGACCAACGCTACGTTGGTGTCCCAAGGAGGCATTTCAGCAAGGCTTCAGGCTGGGAAAGTTTCATGGATGGAAGCATTCAATGTGATGGTTTGTCTAGGGCATGTAACAACTAAATTAGGGTTTGATGAGCCCTAATTGTATTGATTTGAATATTTGGAGTGATGTGCCCAAATAGACTTGTAACACCATGGAAAGGAAAAACTTTAAACCCAGTTTTTGCGAGATGAGTGCATAGGGAAGCATGCCAAGGATATACACAAGAAATGAACCCTTTATAACCATCATCAGCTTGCAACGCACAATGAAAAAAGGAAAAAATTGAAGTAATGTTGCAATATGGACTATTGATTCTATGTAAAGAAAAGCATTTCAAGATGGGCATAACTATGTTTACTTGAACAAAGTAGCAACCATGCAGCCATCTTGAGCATGGAAAGGAAAAAGGAAGTTATCCTAAACCCTACTTCTTTCATAAATAATACATATGTAACACTTGAAAATAAGATAAAAAGTATAGTAATATTACCTAGTATGATGATATATAAACTATGATCTATCATAAAAGAAAAGAACAATGAATCATTTATGGAATGTTATCACCCCTAGGTATATATTGCCAATAGAATTGGTACTTCCATGATTTGGAATTTTAAGTGAAACTGATCCTTATCATTTTAATTAGCTATTAGGTAAGTAAGAAGGATTTAATGTTATTTTTGATGAGTTTTTAATGAGTTTTCTAGCCCTTACTAAGTGCAAATTGCAAGCCATGGTGAGGTTATGATGTATACTGATGACCTTGTGGCACATATAAATAGTAACAAACAACATCTTTAATAAGATGGAAATGAATGTGTTTGTGTTCCTTAAGTAATGATAGATGGACCTAATGACAACGATTGTCAATCTAAGATGAACTAGATGGAATATTCCTAGTGGAGCCTCTGCATATTCATAATAAAAGAGAGATTATGCTATGGAAAAAAGTTGTTGCCGATAGTGTTGTGGAAGAACTTTAGTAAGGAGAGGTTACCTCAAAAGATGAAATAAATATTTTATGTAGGAGGCATATTTTAGCTTATTTTGAAGACCAGGAAATGTCGAGGATAGTGTTTTTCTCGAGGGGGGGAAATGTAACATCCCTTCGCGAAAAGTAAATATTTAATTTATTGTTACCACAAATATTTGGTAAATCATGGGCTATGTGGAAGCCTAAGTTGGGAATTTAAATATTTGAAGTTTGTTTAAATTTTATATTTTTATATAAAATAAAAGTTATGATAAGTCTTGGAATTCACGGGAAAAGATCCTAGATGAAAGTTTTCATTTACCAAATAGTTATAGGATAGTTATTCCTCTCCCTACAGATAAATAATCTCAGTTGGGACAAGGGGGCCAAGAGGGTGAGAGGAGAGAACACTTGAGGAAACTTTGGATACTTGGTTCCTAGTTGGAAAAGGTCCAAGTGAGAGGATGAAGTTGAAAGCTTATGAAACTACAACAAGACATTATTGAATAAAGGAAGGACAATGTCATTTAGGGTGTTCTTGAGATAGACTGAGAAGGAGTGGAACCCCTGAGACAAACTTGAGGGTTTGTAAATTTTTTGCTAGACTCGATGGTATTGATGCTAGATAACTAACCTTATTAGGTCACTTTCCATCTCCTATTCTGGAAATCAAAATGCTCTAGGAGAGATTTAGTTATGAGGACCAATCTCATTGGTTGGGAGGAGTACTCCTTCTCCCGGTTGCATTGCTTGACAGTGTAAATTTAACATATAAGTATTATATAATGTTGTTTTATTTTCTTTCTCATAACATAAATGTTATTATGCAGGACAAAATTATATGGACTCTTTGACTATAATCAGTGATATGATATAAATGGTTTCTGAACTTTCTCTATAAGATAACAAAATTGGAACAATCAAGTATTATTGACATTTCTAATTATGTTAGGAATCGTTTTCACGCAGGAAGGTCATTATATAAATAGAATTTTAATAATCATGTGTCCAAAATTGAGACTCAAAACTGAACCTTCGTCATACTGAGAACCATATTGAAGCCAATGTATTTAAATTAAGAGTGTGGGTTCAGGGATAGGAGCGAAGTATATTATGCAAGACACCCAGAGAAATATTAAAAGTAGTGAAAAATAGATGCTTAGACTAAATGAGACGGATACAACCTTCTTAGAGGAAATTTGCGTCAGTTCCTAGGCCAAGCTAAGTAAAAAGAAAAACTAGTAACAATCCCTAGTACTCCCTAGTACCTATTGAATGTAGAATACCAAAACAATTATATAATAAAATTATAGAAAAAGAACTAGCCAATAAACAGACAGGAAAACATTACTTTTGGAGAAGAGAGTAAGAATGTTGTGTTATAGCAAGTCACGGAAAACTTTTGATTTAGTGTTCAAACCATGGAAAACACAACGAAGTCAAATGTTTAGTAAGATGGAGTACATGTGAAGCAGTGCAAGAATCTACACATTGTTAGAAGAATACAATAATTAATCTAACAAGTAACTTTGTTAGCAACTAAGGTTGGAAACTCTGAATGGTTACACAAGAACGATAAACTGTAAGACTATATATATACAACAAACACTTCCTGCGAGTGAAACTGTAGCTTATATATATATATATATGTATATGGAATAAATTTACAGAAGAAAATAAACCAACAAACACTTCCTGCAAGTGAAACTGTAGCTGAAAGACTGGTTGAGAAGCTTTGTTTTACTTGATGTTCTATGCCTATAAATTTTGAGTATTTACATGTGATTGGTCATTTTCGTGTAACTAAGAATGAAGAAGGGCCCAATTATTTAAAATAGTCTTGGTTCTGTGATGGAAATATGCCTATGAAATGCATAAGGGTGAATAGCAGGTCCAATAAATTTATCAAGCCGCTCTTACCCTGAAAATAATTAGTAACAATAACAATAACAAAAGAGAGATGAAGCAAAATAAGGCAGTTTGTACCAACTGTAGATGACAACTAGAAGA
Organism: Pinus taeda; assembly: GCA_000404065.3. NCBI lineage: Eukaryota > Viridiplantae > Streptophyta > Pinopsida > Pinales > Pinaceae > Pinus > Pinus taeda. Next base: position 201,736 of record APFE030807390.1, read on the forward strand.
ACGACAAGTATTGCAATAAATAAATTAAAGAAATAACCCGTATTAATCACTGAAGAAGCAACGACCATACATTTAAGTAACTATATCAATACGTGCATTATATTCCTAGTATTTTTAGTCAGGAAACGTCATGGGCAAAGAACCATGATTCAAACATGTAAATGAAGTCAAAGATATTCAAATTTTATACGTACAACAATGGAAATTTTCAGTGGCTACGTAAAGAGACTTGTTCGCATGCTCAAATATATTTCTGGAAGATTGAGAAAAACCAATATAATATTGCGAGTGCATATTCATGACAAAATAAAGACATGGTCTAAGGCCACTGCTAGAAGTAAAGTCTTCTAACAACAATCACACAGTTAAATATAAATGCATGAGGGTTTGACCCTAACTTCCACTATATGTCCAAAATAGAGCTAAAATAAATACAATAATTATTTAAGATATTTCTTATAAGAATACAGAGTCTGGGATGGCCTAGCCTTAAGATACATTAATTCCCATCATCTTTAGCCCTGAATAGGGAACCTTTGTAATTCTTGCTTAAATCAAGAGCAGAGGGACCCTCGTGGATACATGTTCCCACGTGGAATCCATAACAAGGGAGAGTGGAGACGTTATCAATATAACCCCGGAAGGGAGTCGTAAGCAGAAGCATAATACCATGAGCTAGGGAATACCATAAGCTAAATCACCTTACCTGTAGGAGGAGTTATAACATTGGGACTGTAGCATCAATTCGACCACTCTAAGAGAAGGGCAATGGAATGAATCGACAGCAACATACCCTAAGGTTAATTACGTAGGTCGGAGAAGGGTTGAAGAGCTTCCCACAAGAAACCTTAGGAGTCGAAACCTCCACTAATAACTCGGTACACTAAAGAAATTCAATTCATAGAAAGACTAGCGATGGTACTCCATTCAACGCTAAATCATAATGTATTTAACTAAATCTCATGACACAACGTTGCAAGGTAGATGGTAGTCCCATGAGTTTTATAATATAATTATTTTTCCATGCCTAATGATGGTCGAAAAATGCACTTTTAATATTAATACATTTTCACACAGAAAGCCATCAATGCTAAATAAGTGGCGAATAATTGAAATAAGCCTAAAAATTTAATAGAGTTCGATTCAATAAATAACAAATGAAAATTTAATAGAGTTCGATTCAATAAATAACAAATGAAAATTTCTCACGTATTTGATATTAGATATAAAATTATGTTATTTAATATGATATTCAAATATTTCAGTTATAATTGAGACTAAAATATTTTTTACTATTAATGTATTTTTGTTTTAAATATCACATATTAACTAGCTTAGAATGAACTACAGATCATATAATATCAATAATACTATTCCTTATAATTCATAGTAAAAGGTAATTTATTTATTATTTTAAATATCTTCATATTAAATAGTTAATAAATTGCATTTCTTCCTCATACTAAAAAGTAAAATATTTGTTCTACTTTCAATTATTTTATATCTCTCTATAAAACTATCTAAAATTAACTTGCTAATTGAAATATTTTAATTGTAGTCAACATTATTTTTTTTGTTATTATTTTTAATTTGTTAATTTAAATTATTTTTTTAGCATTTTTAAATGTAACTTATCTCACACCATCTCCCACACTAAGCTATAAATTTCACCCAAAAACATAAATCTTATTTATATATTAAATTTTTCCAAATTTACATATAATTATATTTTACTTTATATTCTAAATAAATTATCAAATTTCACTTTTTAAAATGGTTAAATAGTATTTTTCTCTTCTATAAACTTATATAGTGCTTGATCAAAAAAAAATGTGCCTTAGTGGACGTTACCTAATCATATTAAATAATGTTTTGATATATTTTAGACAGATAATTGAAAAAAATAGTAGGTGACAAAAAAAGTGAATGATTTTGACTTATGGTAATATAAAAATAGATAGCATTTCAAAAGTTTATTGAATTTTTTTTATTAGTTAAAAGTGGTTGGGCATCATTGATTTCTTTATCTTTCATCCTCTAACTACAAAAGTTTGAAATTAGTTGTGCCTTATATTACATCATAATTATATAGTTGGATAAAAATTAAGAAGAAGAATTGTTTTTTTTAAATTATAAATAATAATGTAAAAGTAAAATGAATGATAATGTTTTGATAGGTTTTATACATAATGAAAAAAATAGTAAGTATTGGAAAATATGAGTAATTTAGAATTATTGTAATAGAAAAATAGAGATTATTGTAAGGGATGATGTAGTTTTTTTTTAATTTGTTAAAAGTGGTGAGGTATGAGTAGGTTTTTCACTTTAATTTTTTATTCATAAAAATTGAAATTAGTTAGGCTTTGTCTTATTTCATAATTGTATAGAAAGAAGTATTTTAATTATTACAAAAGTGTATATTTTTAAATAGAGATTTTAAGGGTAATTTAGGATTATTTGGTATTGATAAATGATAATATAATTGATAATATTTTTTTATATTAAATTTCCATTTATAAATAAACATATATATATTAAAATTATACATTAATATATTTTATAATAATAATAATAATAATAAAACCAAAACCCGGATGCCGGTGACACATTGACAGGGATTGGCCATGTGATCGACATGAGGAGCCTTCGGCGCAAAGGCAACCTGTCCTGAGAGCAATGAATTCCATTAATCGCGCATTGAAGGGCATTCAATGGCATTCCCTCTGCCCGAGCTACCAAGGAATTAAGATAGCGGCAAACAGAATGTCGGGGTATGAAGAGCTCAGTTTGACAGGCTTGTCTGTACAGGCCAGGGAGTTCGATTCGGCTCTGCATGATAATGAAGGTTTGCGGGCAGGGGAGAAGAGAGTAAATGCGCGTAAGCCTAGAGGCCAACCCGCATACTGGTTAGGGAAGCAGAACGGCTTCAGAGGCGGAAAACAGTTTGAGATTTGGCCCCCACTGTTACATTTTTTGACGGAGAAGCTAGCTAAGAAAACCCAGTTACAACTTTACAGGTTCAAGATGCCTCTCAGAGGTCATGCTTCGCCAAGTAGGGGTAGAAATCTTGGTAAGAGGGGGAAATCTGGGGGCAGAGGAGTTCATAGCCCGCAGAAGGTTTCACCATTGGCTTATGCCTCTCCCAGCTCTCCGGGCTCTGACGAATCCGACCCGGATATCATCAACTCGGTGCAGACGGTAAGATTCAAATACTTTCGTCGCACCAACAAGCCAATTGTTTCTGCAATGATTACAGTGGTTTTTTCGGAGGAAAATGAAAAAGAAGGAAAGGGAAAAGGAATTTGTGAGGAGCAGGAGCCAAGCTCCAACAATTCCTCTCAGAGCGGCAGCCAGGAGGAAAGCTCCTACCTACCCTCCTCTCAGAGCAAGCTCGAAGAGGAAAGCACAGGCTTTCAGTCTAAGGAGCAGAAGGAAGCTCTCCGAGATATCTGTAGCCTAATAGATATGGAAATTACCAATTCAGTAGCCAAGAAGATGCCTGAGGATGACATGAAGCCTGAACGCTTCTTTGGAGGCCGTCTGTATCCCATTCTCCCTCCAGGATTTCTGAGACTGGAGGACATTTCGGTAGGCATGGAAATCGAGTTTGTGCCTGATCCAGAACGCGAGGAAGCGGAATGGAAGGCCAAGCAGAAAGCTGCAAAGCAGAAGGAAAATGAGGACCAGGAGGATGCAGAGGAGGGGAAGGAGTAAGGTACTTCTCCAGCGTTTTTTGGTTTTTGGTTTTGTTACGATGAACACATGCGCTCAGTCCGTCCTTGCTCTTTTGGTTACATGTGGCAACTATGTCCACCCGGGTAGCGTCCAGAATGCCACCTACGCTCAGCCTGCTGTTGGTCTATGGATTCGGGCGCCGACGCCACCTGTGTTCAGTCCGGATAGCTTGACGTGTCCTCTATCCAGCCTCCCTCTCCTAACAGGCATCTTGGCTCTGTCTAGTCACTTTCTGTTAATGTTTTTGTTAATTCCAGGCTATCATGTCTAATTTTGTAAACTGGAATTGTAATGGTGAAAACACAAATTTTGGTTTGGTAAACTTGACAGAGAGTTGTTCATGCGCTGTCAGAGGTTTCGACCTCTTGTATATATCTTTTTCATTTTCTTAATATAAAATAGCTTAGCATTTGCCCAGAAAAAAAAAATAATAAAACCAAAATTTTAATAATGTAAAATATATAATAAAATAAGTGTTTGCATACTCATTATAATGGATAGTTATATGCTTATTAATTATTTAATTAATAGAATTATATCAAAATATTTTAAAAAATATAATTTTATAAGTTTAATAATTAATTATATGTAAATTTCATTTCATTCTTTTTTCAAATTTTGCTTCTTTTACCTGGTTTAAAATCTCCCTTCCCAGTGTGAGGACTTTTACACAATTGGGGAAGGTCATTTACTTGAAACATTTTAATGTATAATGTTCTGTTCATCACTCCAAACATCGTCCGAGAGAAAAATCCCGGAGTTAAAATAAAGATTAAAGAACCCAAACGGGCCAGAATTGTCCTGAAAGATGAGAGTATAGTGCTATATGATGACGTAAAATGCACTTAAGAAAAATATCAACAAATTGTTCACGGTGTGTAGCAAGCCCGCATTAAAATGATATTATTAGGATTTTAGTGTTATCATAAAATCGGATAAATAACAAATCAACAATGATGTTCTTTGACATCTCTAAGTCTATGATGGAATCGACATTCTTAACAAGTCCGCTAGATAAGCGTTAGGTCTCTTACAAAAGCTATCAGAACAATAGAGAAGGAGTTTAATTTGGACACAGTCATCTAACTAGTTTTATCCTATACCATTTTTTTTTGTCGTGATCAGTTCATTGGCTCACAAGGAGGAGGTCATGGTGATAACAAAATTAAAACAAAATAGCAGCAAAAGCTCTGATTCAGACAGTCATCTTACATTTTCTTTTTCTTCCAGATTTATTAATCTCATCTTCAATTAATAGGCCGCAGCAAGTGGAACAGGCCCTTTCCGCCCTGAAGACTTGAAAGGTCTACCCTCTCCGACATAGTCTTCAATCAGATGAAGATAAACCACTAAATTGTGGGCGTAAGCAGGATGAAGATTGCGGATGTCACTGTTGTCCAAAACAATCTGTACACCCACGTGAAAGTATGTCCAGGGAAGCCAATCCAACAGTTTTGTTAACCATCGCCATGAATTCTCGTTGAAAACAAATCCAGGAACTTTGGGAACAACATCCCTCCTATTCACCAACCGCAACAGTTTTACTCCTAGCTCCTCCATTCGCAGGGCAAATGCTCTATTCCCTACGCGCGGACTCGCGAATGCAAACACAGTCACAGGTAAAGGCCGTTCCGGAAAGTTTGAGTTGAGACATTTTTTTATGTCATATGAACTTAACGTTGCCAGGGCAGCTCCCAAGCTGTGTCCAGTCAAAGTTACGCTCAAACTTTCATCCTTGAATTTATCCACCAGTCTTAGAATCTCAGAAATAACAGTATCTCTGGCACATCTTGAATCTTCTCCTTTAGAGATGTAGCAGCTTAAAAATCCTTTCTCTACTCGGACACCCTTATCGCTTAAACTAGCTGTACTTGATAATCGGTGTCCCAGCACTTTCTTGCTCAAACGAGGAGTAGTTGGAAATCCGGCTACGACAACGTTGTGCTTGAAACGACTAAAAGATAATCGAGCAGGAACTAAAATATCTCTAGCATTCTGTATCCATTCTTGGCGTGTCTCAGTTCCTCTCCAGGCTACTACAATATCTCGCCTCCCTAGTCTTCGTATCTCTTCAGCGTCTGTGCAGACTGCAATAAAGCCAATCCAAACAGATTGCTCTATCGACCTACCCAGTGCATCAGTTTCTGCGTACAAATACTTGGTCACTTCATAGCCGGCACTACAGGAAGCTCCGGAATGAGTAGACTTTTCACAGCTCTCAAACAATTGATCAAGGCTGTACTTACACCCCCCTAGATCGTTGGTGGAAAGTTCACTATCAAACGCATCATAGCACAACTCTGCAAAATCACCATATCTGAGAATCTCAGCTTTCAATACCTGATTAATGGGATCTAATAAACCATTCCACGAGTCTGCTCCTTGAATATCTTGCCAGATAGCCACGAGTGGTATATTTTCGTATGTGGAGGCCTTTGTCAAATCTTCCTGCAAAAGAGGGCAGCTCGAATCTTTTGAGGAAGAAGGGAGAAGCCTCATCCTTCGTAGTATTGAACACAGGTGATGTAGGATTTGAAACATCGTTTATGATTTTCTAGGTTTTCAAGTGAAGTCTAGAGGCCGGGCAAGTTAACGACTTTAATAACAGCTTAACCTCTGCAGCTGTAAGCAAGATCTTCAATTATCTGCAACAGAAATCCCAATATGTATATTGCCATACGCCAAATACCATTATATAAGGCAGATCAAAGTGGAATACCTTTTGTATCGATATGACATAGGAAACCCATTTGCAATAGCAAGTAGGATAGACTTCATGAATTTGACTGTCAAAATTGAAATGGTCGCTCCAGGATCAAAATTCTCACCCTACTGCTGAACATTGACTGAAAACCTTTTTCTTGAACTTGATGAACCTTCCACCAAAAATTGTTCAATTCGTGAATAGGTCTCTTCCCACCTGTGCAACGGTCCCTGCAAAACCATCGATCCGATAAAAACGTTGATCGGCATCACGCTCACGTAATTGGCAAATTAGTTTGGAGACAAGTGTGTATTTTTCTCATGTAACTCACCGCCCCAACTCCCGAATGGGTCAATCAGTAGGACGAGTAATTTTAAGTCATAATCACTATGGCTGTAGCATAGTGCACGTCGCCTTCATTTATGAAACTTCGGAACGTTTTTTGAGCCGTCTACCCATCGCCGCCACTTACTGTGACTCGTGGTGAGATATGGGGTAGTTAATTGCTTCGTACGACTTGTACGGTGAGGATATACCTCTGGTTGAATAAGCATATCTTTGGTGAGAATAACATCATATTCAACTTGCAAGATTAATTGACAAGTCAAATATAAAAAACACTTAAATGTATTTCGTGGTAGGAATGTTAATCAGATTTAACATTATATGGTACTCAAATCTTTTCGTTAAAAGACTAAAATAAAAAATGTAGTAAATGAATTAACTAGTTCCATGGTGCTTCTTTCGTATCCCTTTACATAATAATTACAACATTTCCGTGACTTTTTATTTGATTTTTATATGCGGTAAGACCTCACAACTAAAGATTAAAACTTTACAAAATAATAATATATATATATATATATAATACATCAATTTAAAAATATTGCTTTCTAAATTTATTATATTTAAAATATATTAATTATTAAAATAATTAATAAATATTTTGAATCTAAATAAATAAAAATATAATAATTTTGGATATTAAATTATAAAATAAATTAAACAATGCATTTTTATATTTATTATTTTTCTCTTATAAAATGAGGAAAAAAGTAATATTTCCTCATAATTAATGTTAACCATCCTAGATTGATCTTAAAATCAAATATACGAAGCCTCAAGAGGGATCAAATCTCTCAACATGCAATTGAGCTCGGAACTTGAGGAAATGTTTGCACTTTTAGAGATTTAGTCTCTCTCAAAACATCCAAGGTAAAGATAGATTTAAGATGGTTTCACTGGTGTGCGGCAATGCAAAAGTTGTTGAACATTTAATTATTCTAATAATTATAAATATGCTAAATATGTCAAATTTGCTCAATTACCTAACACGATAAAGACATCTAATAACATATTTGGTGAAAATTGATAAAATATAAATACTAAATGCAAAAGTTGTTGAATATCTAATTATTCTAATAATTATAAATATGCTAAATATGTCAAAACAATTAAATATGCTAAATATGTCAAAACAATTGGCTAAGATGATAAAACATCTAATAACAGAAATGGTGAAAAATGATGAAATATAAATACTAAATACAAGCTATAGTACTAAGCATCATACCTTGTCTCTCCCGCCTTCCAATGTTAATAGTAGCTTTCTCCAATGTCAACCATTGTGACTTATTAAGTGTTAAACCCCAGGTAAGATAATAGTAGCTATTTTCTATTCCAATGTTAATAGTAGCTTTCTCCAATGTCAACCATTGTGACTTATTAAGTGTTAAACCCCAGGTAAGATAATAGTAGCTATTTTCTATTACACAGTTTGAATGCAAAGTGACTAAAAATATTGAATAATGGAAAAGGGGAATAACAATAATGTACTCAATTAGAAATACTTTATAGGGGAATAACAATAATGTAAGCAAAGTGAACGTTTTATTTAAGATGAAAATTCGAGTATTTCATTTTTGGTTGAATTACTGTAATACAAAAGTCAATGCATGTCCCCAATAATCTTTTTTGCGATTATATTCAAATCATGCACACTATTAATCTAATTAATTTGAAATTAATATACGTCATACATTTAGGTGCATTAAATTAGAAATGGACATCTACTACAATCAATGCATCTAATACAAGCATTCAAATAGAATTAGAAGTCAATATCTATATTGAAATCAATGCAACTAGTGCATGAAATTAAATAAGATTAGAAATCATCTACTCTAAAATCAATGCATCTAGTGTAACCAATTAAATAAGACTCGAAATCACCATCTATGTTGAAATCAATGCATTCATCGTAATTATTAAAATAGGATTATGAATCAACATCTACCCTAAACCAATGCATCTATTTCAATGAATAACATTGTCTCTCTCCCTCCGTCTTTCTCCCATATCTCTCTCTTTCTCTCTGCCTCTCCTTCCCTCCCTATGTCTATCTCTTCATCCCTTTCTCTCCATGCCATTTATATCTATATATCCCCCCATCTCTTTTTTTTTTCATTTGTATTTCATTCCCTAAAAGTACATGTTCTCTCTCTCCATATATATCTCTCTCTCCCTCCTACTCTATAGCTCTCCCTTCTTCCCTCTCTCCTACCTCCATCTATATCTCTATCTCCCTTCGTCTCTCTTTCTGTGTCTCCCTATCTCACCCCAAACATACACACTATCTCTCCATATATATATCTATCTCTTTCTCCCTCCCTCTTCCATTCCCTCTCTATTTCTTCCCCGTCTCTCCCTCTCTTTCCCCTTATCTCTCTCTTCCCTCTTGCTCCTCTCTTTCCCTGACTCTCGCTCCATCTCTCTCGTGCCACTCCCTCCATCTCTCCACATTTCTCTCTCTATTTATTTCTTCTTCCCTTGAACTCTCTACCCTACAAATCATTCACTATCTCCCTCCATCTCTCCTTAGATCCCTCATGTCCTCTCTATATTTAAACCTCTCTCTCCCTTTCTTTCATGCCCTCCTCTAAACTCCCCCCCCGCGCCCCACCCTCCCCATCCTAACACAGTCTGCCACTATATTCCCCTCCAACTCCATCTTCTCTCCCTCCCATCCTCCCTCTCTTCCTTTCTTTATCTCCCTACCTATCACTCGCTCCCTCCTTCTGTCTCTTCCATCCCCTCTCTCTCTCTTTCTAGATTGATGACTATGTCTCTCCCTCTCTCCTTCTCCCTCTCCTCTCTCTCCAACCTCCATCTATGTGTCTCCCTCTCTCTTCTTCTTCTCTCCATCTCTCTCTCCTCCTCTTCTCTCTCAGCCCTCCTCTTGTCTCTCACTCACTCTCTCTCAATATCTCATTTGTCACTTCCTCTCTCTATCCATCTCTCTCTCTCTCTATGTATTTTTTCATCCCTCACTCTGTCTCCCCCCTCTGTCTCCCACCCTTCCTCCTTCTCTCTCTCCCCTATTGTCTCTCTTCCTTCCTCTCTCTCCCTGTCTCTCCCACCTGCCTCTCTCACTCTATCTTTTCCTCTCACCCTCACTATGTCTCTCCCTTTTCCCTCTCTCCCTCGTCTGTCCATATGATCAAGGATTGTCACTCTTTGTAATCAATAATATATTTAAGGTCTAATATAATAATACTTATGAGGGAGATGATTATTATTATAATTCATTGGAATAATAGTAATCAATATTATTGGGTAGTATACCTATAATAATATATAATGAAATAATCTATTAAACAATAGTACATTAACAGTACATTACAGATAGACCAATTACTTATTTTAATCGAGTTGGTAGCTATGTACCTTACATTTTGCATTTTATATTACTTTACATTTTACATTATATTAAATTTCGCATTTTACAATATATTATATTTTACATTTTAATTTATATATGTTTTAATTTTAGTATTAATTAAAAAGTATGAAGTCGACATTTAATTTTGTTTTATTTTTTTCTCTCTATATGTTTTCCGTGATACATTTTGCATTACATTTTACATTTAAATATATTTTAGTTTTAATATTAATTAAAAATATATAAAGGAAACATTTGTTTTTCTATGTAATATTTTCCTCGCATCTAAAAAATGATGACATACTTTTTGACATTACACCCAAACATTTTCATTTGTGCTTGTCTCTGCTCCCTCTATTAGTCAATTTTTTGGGGATCCTATAATAAGTCTAGACTTATTATTATCCGACATCAATTTCATAATATTGACATTCTTTTCATAGAGAATCTAGATAGAGTGGGGTTTTTGTTTTCATAGGAAAGATTCCATTCGGTGCATCATGGAAAGCTAGAAATCTATGACACTGCAACAAACAATAGTGTAAGATGTAAAATACAACGTTAAATCTAGTAATATTGGAGAATATATCCAATAAATGTAAATTTATTGCATTATGGTCCTCGTAGAAGGTTTTGATAGGGTGGATTTGAAATCAATGGAACCCTAGTGTCAAATAGAATTGAAGTTAGGTGTGAAGGGATTTTCTACATTCATCTTCCCCATCTTAGAAGATATATCAAGGGTTTTTGAATGAGGACCGTAGTTTTTCAACAATGAAAGGATTTTCATGTGATTCTAGAAGGAGATATTAAAACTGGAAAATGAGGATCTCCTTTGAACACTAGTGTGGGTTTCTGTTTTCTCTTCCCAAGGAATATTTGGAGGAGGAAACCTTTGAAGGAATTGGCAAGTGAATCAAAAACTTTGTGAAAGTATTGGATACTACTAACAAAGGGAGGCACACTTCATATGCATAAATCTACATTTACATGAATATCTCCTAGCCTCTTCCACCCTACATAGATATATATTTTTAGGATGGTTTTGGGAGAAGTGTCTCGATTATGAATAGGTCCCTTTTGGATGCACACAATGTCATGAATACAAGAACGTTTTTAGTGGCTGATGAATGAATATGAATGAATCATTTCAAGTAAACCCTTATTACAAAGGGTTAGTGTATTAAGGAAATTTCTACCAAAGAAAAAGAAATTTGAGTCCCCAAGGTAGCTCAAATCCTACCCAAATCCCTAGATCTAAAAATAGGGTGAAGTCTCTCTCCTCTCTAAAGGAGTCCTTAGAGAAATTCACTATTTAGTCAACCATGCAATCAACAAAACCTAAATAGCATAAACCTATAGAGATCATGAAAATTTTTGTAGAAGGACTCTAGTAAAATATATTGCCACAGGAAATGATTACCTCTCATTCGAAAAGTGTTCAAGTAGAAGCCATACTATAATATAAGGAACTAGATGACACACTATTGGTTTCTATTGCCAAAGTATGGCATGGAAAATATGTGAAAGACATGCTAGTTCATGAGATTAGGATTATGTATAATGCCTATGTCTAAATCAAGCAGTTCGTCTTGAGTTCCTTATATTTTGGCTTTTGGGTTCAAATGATTGATTTCAAGGTCATCTCTAAGAAAGAAAAAGAAGCCAAAAAAAGGGGGTGCAAGAGAAAAAGGTAAGGATCTAATAATATCATGAATGCTTAGTTTAGTCAAGGATATGAGAAGAATGTGACTAATTAGTCAACTCATCGAAATTCATGAAAATTCAAAGGCATTTCTCTCCTTGAAGTATTCAATCTTTTATAAGTTTTTGATGTTGTAATGATTATCCTAGTTTGTCAATCTTAAGCAACTTGTTAACCTTATGTATTTCGTATATTTTAGTATAATGATAGTTAACATCCACTAACACCAATGTAGCCTATCAAACCTCAAGAAAATATAGTCTAATTTTCATTCTTCAAAATCTTGTTTCTGTGATCATGGAGTAGGGAAAGAAGCGTTCAAGGATCACTATAGTTGGGTTGGCTTAATAAGTCAAGAAGATTGGAGGTGTGGCTGATAATAGGGAATTAAGAAGAGATGTGGGCATAAGACAAACAATCTAAAAAAAAAGTATATTAATAATATGAAACAATTCATGATTCAATATAATGTTGGTAATTATAATTTATGTCAATATTGTTGTTAAAATGTACAAATATTATTATGAATAATTTATGATGAAGAAATTCAACAATATAGAAAAATATATATATCACAATTTAGAAACACTATAACATGACTTCAAAATATCTGGATAGAAATACTGTATGATATTTTAATATAAATATAAACATTATGCTATATTTTTCAATTAAAATATTATGTTAATGGATTAATTAAATGAGATGTTAATTTTTTCTAAATATAATTGTTAGAGATTCAATAAGAATTTGTTTTAATCACATGGATAAAAACTTTATAATCTAATATTGTGTTAAACTTATTTATTTATTTAAAAATATAATTTTAATAATACAAAAAACCATAATTTCATAAAAGCAATTAGGTTAATAAATTATAGGAAAAAGATATAAATATATAACAATTTTCCTATATTTCTTTAATGATAAAAAAGGTTAATAAATGGATGAAAAGAAAAGGTATAATTTGATACTTTCATTTTTTTTTTTCAATTATTTGATTAAAAGAAAAATTGATTAATAATAACTTGTGAAATAAAATGTATAATTCCTTTACTCATGAAAATAAGTGTAACAATTTTTATTTCAATGTTGTTAAATAATTTTTTATTTTAAATTTTATTTGAATGGAAAAAAATTATGAACTTTTTTATGATTATTTAAAAAAATAATTCACACTCACATTTTACATTTTGATTCAATAACTATTTCTTTAGAATTTAACATTTTAAAATATTATGTAATTATTAGAATGATTTTAGCTAGCACAAATATATTTTGTAGAGCATGAAGCTTTAATGCTTAGATTCTTCTATAGCTATCTAATAAACTATTAACCTAACAATATTTTTAGGCAAACTGAATTTTTAGGCCAACTCAATTCAATAGTAAGGTAGAAACTATGATATTTTAATGTATTTGATATTACAACTAAAATATTGGTCAATTCAGATGTTAAATCCAATTTCATTAATAAAATAGATAAACATAAATTATTAACAAATAACCTAATGGTTTTCTTAGTTGATTTAATGGATTAAAAAGAATAATAGAGAGAGTTATGAATTTAAATAAATGATCTAGCAGGGATGAGGGATTTTTTTGGGGATATCATGAATAGCTGGACCCCGAAACTAACATTATTCCCTTTCAGTTATTTTATTTATAAAACTCCAAATCCTAGTTTAAGGTGATACTATACTATCTTATTTTCCTAATTATAGTTACATAAGGAATAATTATCATACCATAATGTTTTCTTTCGTGTGTGCACATTTTTCTATCAACCTTTTATTTAAGCTTACTCTAAAGTTTGAACCTAACATAGTTTTGTTTCTCTTTAAAATCCTGTTGTCGTTGGAACATTGCAATAAGGAAAGTTAATCAAACTTTATCACAAAAAATCACACTACATTTATTCTTTTCCATTAATAATATTTCATATTATTGGTTCTATGAACTTAAAGAATTTAGATACTCAACAAATTATTTCTTTCATGATTTTCTACTATAATAAATTCAAGAGATACATACTCAACACAACATATACCATTTAACAAACTAGTGCAATACTTATCTGTTCTTTTGAGCGAGCTTACATATGTGGTTACAACCACATGAGAGACACTGCTCCTCCCTACCAATGAAATCAGTCTCAGCACTGCATCTCCCCCCAAGCTATCTTCATAAGTGGGGTATTTCCCTTCGACAATAATACATAGAATAATTCTTAATGAAAATTTGGTTCGAACGAGATGAAGCAAAGAACAAATTCAGCCTTCAGAGAATTCCTCTTACCAACTAGTAATAAATTTCTTCTTTGTAACAATTGTTTCTCAATTCTTGTAGTTCATCTCATTTAGGTTACCTCAGGTTCACTGCACAGTCTCGGTTTTCCTTTTTTTAAAACTTTTATTTTCACTAAGAGAAGTTTGGGCAGGTAATTCCTAACCCATTATTGTCCAACTACCATGAAAAGTAAATCTCATTACACCTTACATGTCCATGTGGTTTGTCTCATGATTCTTAAGTAAGCATTCATATATTTCATAAAAAACTAAATATTTCCTCATTACTTGTTTGACATCTACATGGTTTGCAAAGTAACATAATGTTTTTAAATATAGTAAAAGTAATATTTATAAGTTACCAGGGGATATCACATATCTCCCCCTTAAGAAAACACCATCTCAGTGTTTCCAAAACCTCATAATACATTTGGGTATGCTTCCTTCATAAATTTCTGAACTTCATGAATTTGAGTGTCAAAATTGAAATTCTCACCCTACTGCTGAACATTGACTGAAAACCTTTTTCTTGAACTTGATGAACCTTCCACCAAAAATTGTCCAATCATGAATAGGTCTCTTCCCACCTATTCAACGGTCCATGCAAAACCATCCATCCGATAACAACGTTGATCGGCATCACGCTCACGTAATTGGCAAATTAGTTTGGAGATAAGTGTGTATTTTTCCCATGTAACTTACAGCCCCAACTCCCGAATTTTATGAATTTAAAGAATTTAGATACTCAACACATTATTTCTTTCATGATTTTCTACTATAATAAATTTGAGAGATACATACTCAACACAACATATACCATTTAACAAACTAGTGCAATACTTATCTATTCTTTTGAGTGAGCTTACATATGTGGTTATAACCACATGAGAGACATGGCTTCTCCCTACCAATGACATCAGTCTCAGCACTACATCTCCCCCCAACCTCTCTTCACGAGTGGGGTATTTTCCTTGGATAGTAATACATAGAATAATTCTTAATGACTATTTGGTTCCAACCAGATGTAGCAAAGAACAAATTTAACATTCAGAGAATTCCTCTCACCAACCAGTAATAAATTTCTTCTTTGTAACAATTCTTCTCAATTCGTGTAGTTCATCTCATTCAGATTACCTTAGGTTCACTGCATAGTCTTGGCTTTCCTTTTTTTAGAACTTTTATTTTGACTAAGAGAAGTTTGGGCAGGTAATTCCTAACCCATAATTTTCCAACTACCATGAAAAGTAAATCTCATTACACCTTACACTTCCGTGTGGTTTGTCCCACGATTCTTAAGTAGGCATTCATATATTTCATAAAAAACTAAATATTTCCTCATTACTTGTTTGACATCTACATCGTTTGCAAAGTAACATAACGTTTTTAAATATAGTAAAAGTAATATTTATAAGTTACCAGGGGATATCACATGTCTCCCCCCTTAAGAAAAACACCATCTCGGTGTTTCCAAAACCTTAGAATATGGTTGGGTATGCTTCCTTCATAAATTAATCATCTTTCCACGTAGCCTATTTTGAGATAAAGTTCCCTCACTGCACTTTAACCTCAGGGATAACTCACTTTCACAATGTTACTTCTCTTCGATCGAGTATACATAGGGGTTTGACTAGAAACCCTCTATCTGGTTCGATGTATATCCACTACCATCAAAATAGTTAGTTTTTATTATTAACAAATTTCACAACATGTCAACACATACACATCATATAATTAATTACTTGTATATTGTGCTAATCAATGGTGTGTATAGGATCATAAATATACTTTTTCATTAGTGAAACATGAAACACATTATGGACACATATATGGCTAGGAAAAGCTAGCTGATATACCACAGGCCCAATTTGGGCTAGAATTTGAAATGGGCCACAAAACCGGGGAGCCAGTTTGGAAAAACATCCCCATCATAGAATACTCTTATTATGCCTTGCACATAAATATAAGGTATCCACCACTTGGAACATATGATAAATTTGCTTTCTATCTGCATAAGTTTTTTGTTTGTCTTTAGTAGCTGTTAATTTCACCTAACTTTTTTCACTTCCTCCTCCATATCATTTAGCAGATCAGGTCCTAACATCAATTTATCTTCCAAGCCACTCCAATTAACATTTGTTCTACACCTGGGCCCATATAATACCTCAATAGGGCTCATCTTCAAAGAAGTGTGGTAGTTGTTACTATAAGCAAACTTGAATAGATGAATGTAGTCTTCCCACTTGGATGGTTATTTATTTATGTACATTCTCAACATGTCTTGGAGTACTTGATTTACCCTTTCAATTTTCCCATGTGTTTGATGGTGGTACATAGTACTAAACTATACCTGAGTACCTAAACCTTCAAAAAAAGTCCTTCCAAAATGTGGATAAAAATTCCACATCCCTATCCAAAATTAATACTTTCAATATTCCATGGAACTTGAATATGTCCTTTATAAATGTATAAATAGATGTGTACATTTGAAACTGCTAATAAAATTTACTAAATCACAAGACTCAAAGCTACTCTACTGATCTGTGGAATTTAATTCACCATATAGAACACAAATCATACACATTCAAAACCAAACGTCACACATGCATAGAGATTTATCTAGGCGAAATAAACTCCTCAAAACCCTTTCCTATTTATATTGCATTAATCAAGGAAAAGAGATGAATACATATGATTTCTCAAGCCTAACCACAACCTGCAAGTGTATAATCTATCCCTCCACCTGACCGACTGAATCTAACCAACACTTATCTAGTTTCCATGCCCTCCAAGATCCTATTTCCTTCCATTGTTCCTCTAGGAAATTGGCCTGTTTTATTTAGGAATTTCACACTATTGAATTGCGTAATACCCTTAGGTCCTCTCTTTGACTACATGCACCACTTATACACATTGGAATATTCTACAGCTAATAATACACTTCCCTAGAATCCCCATCTCAACTAGGTATCTCAAGTTCGTTGCATGCAACAATTGTTTAGGGTTAATGGATCAATTACATGGTTGATCATTGAGTGTGGTTAAAGTTCCACTTCCACAAATTCACCTCCACTAGTCCTTGTGACAATTAGAACTAGTTAAACTAATAATAACTCAAATTATCTAAAATAGATAGCTACAAATTAGAAACCAAACAAATTGAATTGATCTCAATCTTCCCCAACTTGAATTACCTAAGCTAGATTCCTATTGTTTAGGAATCAACTCAATAAAAGTAAACTTAGAATCATTAACTCTAATTGAGTGTTCTTAACTAAGTGAAAAGATGCACGACACCTCAGTTAACTCCTCTAAGTTGTCTGTTGATGTGGAATTTCGAATTTCCTCAATTTGAGTAAGGAAAACTTAAAATTGAGGCTTTCTTTCTGAATTTTCAACACTCCCTCTCAATAAGAAATGGATTATCAACCACCCCTATCCTGCACTTGTGGAATGCACTCCATGCAAAAGCTCTCACTATTGTTACTACCACTGCAACATATGCAATTGTGAGGCATAAAAAAAAAGAAACTGAATCAATTGTGTATGCAATTGTCTACTAGGAAAACTATCTTGTTGCTAACTCTGCTACTGAGCCTCCTCCTTTGTTTTCAACATTCCTCTACACTCATCAGTATTTGAATGACACTGATCCTACTATTGATGAATATTCTGGGCCCCTATAACAAGTTAATGATGCATGAGGGGAATGCCTCAATGGACCCTGCCTAAATTTCTAAAACTCCTGGACTAGGGATCTACATTGCCCCACCTCACACTTGGACGTATAGTTGAATGCATTGAGAAATTTTATCTACTCATATTATTGTTGATACTTCTCTATTTTCTATTCCACACGGTTGTTGCAACCATTGTAATAATGAGTCTGATCTCCCTAGATTGGTAAGTACTAGCTTCTATATGGATGCTCCCTCTGAAACTAGAATCCCTACGACTTCCTATCTCCCATTGGGAAATCTCGATGCTCCTCATTCAACCAATATCAATTATCACAACCCATTTTTGTGTCACTAAACATTGGTTCATTGATCTTCCCACTAGAAGCCTTCCATCTCCACTAAGAAGTTTGCACATAGGTTCTTTTCATTCTGCTCTCAACTAGGGCTTCATAACTCTGCCTCGTAGTGGCTCATTAGTTCTTTAATGATCACTAGACATGAGGAATTCAATGATTGGTTTCTAACGGGAATCCAACTTCGAAACCATGTAGAAATAAATGTGTAGATTCAAACTACTAATGAAATTTACTAAATCATAAGAATCAAAGCTACTCTATTGATATGCCAAAGTTAACTAACCATATAGGACATAAATCATATAAATGGAAAAGGAAACATTGCACATGCACAAATTTTTATCTAGGGGAAAGAAACTACTCAAAACCCCTTCCTAACTCTTTTGCATTAATCAAGCAATAAAGATGAATACATATGTTTTCTCAAGCCTAAGCCCAACCTGCAAGTGTATAGTCTATCTGTCTGCCTGACTGGATGACTTTTCCCAACACTTATCCAGTTTTCAAGCCCTCCAAGCTCCTATTTCCTTGCGTTCTTCCTCTTTGAAAATTTTCGCATATTATTTAAGAATTTGCCACCATTGAATTGTGTAATTCGATTAGGTCCTTCCTATGAATACATGCACCACCTATACACATTAAAATATGAGACAAATGATATTACATAGCCTTGGAATCTCCGGCTCAACTCACTAACATGAATTCTCTACATGCAATAATTATTTTGGGTTGATTGATCTATTAACTTGTTGATCACTAAGTGTGGTTGATGTTCCACTTCCACAACTTGACCTCCACTAGTTCTTCTGACAGTTATAACTAATTAAAATGATAATAAGTTAAATTAACTTAAATATATTGATACAAATTAGCAATCAAACATACTGAATTGAACGCAAGCTTCCCCAACTAAAATTAACTGAGCTAGACTACTAATTTTTAGGAATCAACCCAAGCAAATGGAAATTCAACTCATTAACTTGAATTGAGTGTTCTTAACTAAGTGACAAGAGCCATGTCACCTTAGTTAAATGCTCCAAGTTGTTTGCTGATGTGGAATTTTACATTTCGTTAATTTGATTAAAGAAAAATCAAAATTGAGACTTTCTTGCTGCAATTTCAACAATAAATATGTTAGAAATTTCAACTATTTTGTATGTATATTGCACTAGAATGAAATAAATGAACTTACTCAATTTATCGAATACCACCATTATGGAGACATTCTATCATTCATTCTTATGTAAACTAGTAATAAAATCAATTGTAATAATATCCCATTGCAACTCGGGAATAGGCAATGCATGGAGAAATCCAGCTAGATGCTAGTGTTTGGGCTTCACTTGTTGACATTCCAAACAATTAGACAAATATTCAACCACCTCTTTTTTCATGCCTACCCATAAGTACTCTTTTCTCAAAGTAGTGATTAATTTTTGGTATTTGTGGTGGGCAACATATCGACTTATATGGTATTCATATATGATTAATTGTTTGGCTCTTATATAACTTGAAACATACATTCTATTTCGATAAATCCACATATTTTTCTTATTTATCTCACATCCAAGTTGACATTCACAACTATTTGGCTTTCTTGCTTGTTTCCATAACGGGTAGTATTCAGGATCCCTCTAAGCAACTTCTTTAATTTGTTGTTTAAAAGAAGTTTCCACTTCACTAAATGAAATTTCATAGAAAAAATCAATCTTTTTCTCAAAGCGTCTACAACATGATTCTCTTTTCCTTTCAAATGTTTAATTTCAAACTTAAATTCACTTAGGAAGAAAATTCAACATGCTTCTCAAGTGTTTAAGTTAGGGTGTTTAAAATAATTAGTTAGGATGTTATGATCTATCATCAGTATAAATATTTTCACAAGAAAATAATGTCACCACATTTTCAAGGCACGTATTCCCATTGTTAACTCCAAATCATAAGTTGACTACTTTCATTGATGTTCTTTCAGATTTCGAGACTCATAAGCTATAACCCTGCCCTTCTGCATTAATAATCCTCTTACACCATCGTTGTTGGCATCTATACAAACAATAAACGTATTACCTCAGTTAGAAATTCTCAGTATAGGGGTAGTAGGGAGTGAGTGTTTCAACCTATCAAAATTGTTTTAACACTCAACTGTCCACTTAAGGGTCCCTCCTATATTTTGTAAAGAAGTAATGGGATAAGCCACCCATGAAAATAATTTAATGAAAAAATTATAGTATCCATCCGGCTGCATAAAAGATTATATATCAACCATGTTCTTGGGAACTGCCAGTCCATTATAGTTTTTGTTTTCTCTGTGTCTATCGCTATTCAATTGTTGGTAATAACATGCCCTAAGTACTAAATTTTCTCTTTTTAAATTCACACTTACTGTATTTTGCATACAATTGATGCTTCATCAAAGTTTGATAAATAATGTGTATATTATTTCTATGCTCCTCCATATTCCCAGATTAGACTACTATGTAATCTATAAAGATCATCACAAATTTGTCTAGGCATTTGTGGAATATGTTGTTCATGAGACACATTAATTTCATCAGAGCATTGATCAATCCAAAGGGAAAAACCACAAATTCATAATTCCCATATCGGGTTCTAAAATTTGTTTTATATATATCCTCTTCCTTAATTGTTATTTGATCATACCCAAAACATTGTTCAATATTAGAGAACACCATAACCCTTTTCACTTGATCAAATAGATCGTTAACTCGGGGTATGGAATACTTACTTTCAACTCTGAACTTATTTAATTTTGTATAATCAATTCATAAATGTAGAGTGTCATCAATTTTCCTGTAAAAAAAAAAAGTACTAGAGCTCCCCAAGGTGATACACTTGGGTGGATTTACTTTTTATCTAATACCTCGTGCAACTACATTTTAAGTTCAGTCAGTTGTAGGGCACTGATACGATATGGTGCTCTAGATATAAGAGAAGATTGTGGAACAAGCTTGATGGTAAAGTCAATATATCTTTTAGGAGGTAGACAATGAATATATTCAGGAAACATATCAGTAAAGTGCTATAATACTGGTAGGTTTCCCAAAATGGCAGTCTCTTCCTTATAATTTGAATACCTTACTTGCACTGCATAAATCTGGCATCCCTTCCGCATACATTTCGCCAACTGTGAAGTTGCAATCGACATTACTTTTAGGGGTCTCATCACCCCCTGCATCTCTTGCCTTATACCTTCCTCATTTGAATAACTAATGGTCATATCCTTACAATTTATAAGAGACCAATGCTTCTGCAACCACTCCATGCCAATTAGAATGTCATATGATCATAAGAGTATAACATTTAGGTTTGCTAATATTGAATTATCTCCTAGTTTCACTGGGAAACTATATTCCCGTTCTTTCCTCCCCTGTGGCTAGCTGTACTAGCCTTGGGTTCTTGAATTTAACAGTTTTCAAATGACACTTTTCTGCTAACTTAGGACTTATGTAACTTAAACTAGCTCCGGATAAATTAAAATAGACACAACTTGGTTGAAGTCTTTACCTTTGAAATCCACAATTGTTGGTTGGCACTCCATGTAATGATCATCTAGTGCAATGTTAATTCTAGGAAAACTCCTTGCTACCTCCCCCATATTAGATTATTCTTGAATTTACACTACTAGCTCTACCCGTTTTTGGTAAGAATTTTTTTTATATAATGTGGTCATCTAGCTGCTAGTTCTAGCTTAGATTGTTATGTTATTTACTAGATTTCAATTCATTCTATAATTTTGACCTTTGTTGGGTTCTTCCCAAATTACTATTTGGCTGGCTTTTGTAAGGGTTTTTAAAGTTTACTACCTTTGACCCCTTTACATTTTGTGAAGGTTTGTGCCCCTTCTTATATGTCCACTTTTTTCTACTGTCTCCTTTCTACTCCATTTGCGGGTAGCATATTTGGGCATTTCTAATTTCTTCATCCATAGTCTTGGGATTATCAAATTCCAATCAATCCTTCATAAATATTGACAAAATACTAATAAACCACTACTATTTTTCCTTTTCTTATTATATGTAGGGGACATATCTTATTAGGGATGTAAATATTATCACAAAATCGTCCATAGAAAGTTATCCCAACCACAAATCATGGAATTCCTTAGATTTTTCATTGTAAAATTATTTAGCTAGATATTTACCTTTAAAATGCTTTCAGAAATCTTCCCAACTTACTTCTTGTTCATCAATTCTCTGTACTATTTTCACCTCTTCCCACCATAAGGCGACTTTACATTGCAGTTGATAAATTTCCAATTGAGCTTTCAATTTGTGATTGTATTCATAGATATGGAAATATTTATTCATATTATTGAGATAGGCTTCAACAACCTCCTCTTATTCACCATATATAAGAATCCTCCTTCTACATAGATTTTGTCTTTTTGTATTTAAACAAAGGTTTCTATATGCCCTTATAACTGGTAACCAAATTTCACCACTTCTTTCTTAGTTTTTTTCCATTGCATGACTACATTAGACTTAGTTTTTCTTCCATTGCACGACTACATTAGACACTCCCTTATTTACCTATATGTGTTGCTGTCAAATATCTCTATATACATAAAAATGATGGCATTATTAACTTATGTCATGTTACCTGTATTCGATTTCCTAAGCATTGGTTCATAAATATTTCTAGTTTATTGGACATTGCCACCTCCCTTAAAGATTTTCTAGAAAACATCCCACTTCCTAATATGAAATATATGTCATTTATGCCAAATTTGTTGGTATACATAAGTGTTTGAGAGTCTTTACAGTATTTATGCATGGTATTACATATAAGGTTCCTTTAACCTTGGTGTTTGGATGTTTTGAAAATTAGATGGGGTCATAGTCTACACTAGTTCCATTACCCTCTTTGTTAAATATTCAAAACTTATATTCTAACCCTTTTCCATAATGATATTGTATTACCTAATCGACCTCCATGATAGAAATTTGGTTACATTTTCCCTAACATTTATTGATAACGGTGTGTATATCAGGCTTCGCTTATTGTCTGTGAATTGGGATAGGCCACATATGCAAGTCCCATGTGATTTTCACATGGCCTACTATACCAACCCTTATTAGTGATCACATTTTATCTACATTCCATAAAATTATGGAAATTGAATCCTCCTCCTTACCCTAATGCTAAGGCTTTAGTTTTCCACATGTGGAACTACTCGTGTTGCTTCCTCTGTGTCGTGCTCCAGTAACATTGCCATGCGATGGATGGAACTGCTAGTAGCTGCTTTCTTACTCTAGATCCCCATGGCCTCCACTCGAGTACCCTCTCACTTCCATCTGCCACTGGTAAGAGTAACTTTCTGCAACAATGTTCTTTTTAATTTCCTTACATTAGGTGATATTGGTCAGTGATGTTTTAAGTTTCCATATGACTATATTTAAAACCAAACTCGTTGATAATGTTGGTTTGAATTCACGTTGGAACTTATATGTCACGTCTCATCCTTTTCACCTTACATGTAATACCTAGTTCCTCATTGCTTTTCTTACACTAGATCCGATAAGGGTTTAGTAGGGTTGTTGGAATATCAATTTGAGATTTTTTTCCCTTCATATATCAAAATTTCTAATCATGGTTCAATGTGCAGATTGGGTATTTTCATAGGGAGATGGTTTGGACTCGACGTTGGTATAGGTACACCTCTTTATATTATTTATTAATTTTGCAGTGTATATTATTATTAACCCAAAATATTATAGGTCTACTACTGTGAAACACTAATATTTCACTGCAATTTCAGGGAAAATAGAGTGTTTAGGTAGGAACCCATCTTCAACAAGTATCCATATCGCTTACTATGGTATATATTTGTTATCTATTCAATTTTGTTTCCCATTCTCACACACCAACTTTTGAACTTCCGAGTTCCACTATTGTAGGTAATTTCATTACTTGTAAGTACAAGGTTTCTCTTTTATGGATCAAGCGATGGTGAGGGTTGATCTCCCACCTAATAACTTCTCCTGCTCAAACCTAGGTCAGTTCCCCGTGCATAATTTCTACTTCTGGGAGATGCCTCTCAAGTGTAAAAGGAATAATTGTTGCTCTTCCTTATCAGTTTATATTTTACCTGTTAAACGATGCTAGAAGATTTTCTAGTTTAGCCATAGAATAAGGAATTTTAACAATCTAATGATATCAATATCTTTTTTCTTCAAAGATTTAATGTATACAGACAAGTGATATAGGTTATAAAACTTCGGCTATATAATGAAATCGACTCCATATTCTCCTCTAGATAATTTCTATTATTTGTATTTTTAGGCAAAATGTATTTCAGTTTTCCTCATTGTGATAGTGTATTCTTTGTTTCATGAACTATATAATATATTTCTCGGTACAAGGCATATCATTTTGTTACTATATTTTTGTCTCTTAATTTTTTCTTGTATATGGATGCAATGAGCATATATATTGTTATTACATATATCCCAGATGTAGTTGGAGACTGGTTTTATATTGTTTTCCTCTTATTGTTTGTAACTGTATTCATTTTCTGATCTACAACAAATTGTTTTCCCTTTATAGTATTTTATGAATATACTCAAGTATTTAGTTAATTTCATAGTCTTGTTGATCTATGTTGGATACTTGAGTGTGGCAAGTCCTGTTCTATTAATTTATACCTACCTTAAGGAACTTATGACCCTTTACCCACTACTAGATTTCCCCATCTCGATGAGTTTTATTCCAGGTTTTTATACTTCTGATAGTAAATTATTCTTCCCAAGACTATCTTACTATACATTATCAACTCGGTGGGGTTCGTTATACCATTTCTAGTAATTTAATAAATTTATTTAGCTTGCACATGATTTGTAGAGGATACTACTAGGAGTAGGCTTTTGAATTTACAGTATCTGATGATCACAAATTATGGGTATCAATATATCTCTATAACTCTAATTCATAAATCAAAGTTGCCTCTATATATTTCCTTGGGAATTTTGGTTTTTCTTTTGTGAATGCGTTTTTTTTGTAACCTTGGGAAAAAAACTATACAATGACTATACCAATAGAATATGGAGAATACACTATGAGATACTCTATGTATCAACTCTTATACCTTTTCCGCATCCCATGGATTACAAATTTCTGCTCAATTCACATTTTTTCTTTTTTATTACTCGTATTATTAATTTACCAATTCCTTAATTTACCTAATGTATCTTATCCATCCATAGTGAAAATTATATACCCTTGACTATACACCAATTCGACTCATGCACACACATGCATTCCAAATTCAATAGAAATTTGGGATAACTTGCCCTAATTAGATATTAACAAGGAAAAACCAATACAATTTTGTTCATACATTGTTCTACCTACTTTAATTTTCCTAGATCAGGCATCTTCATGAAACACATTCGTGAATAGTTAATTATACATAAATTCATATTGTACCTATTCTTTTACTATCCACATGCATGCTCATAATTACACATCCACTCCACCCATACATATGTGCTCATTTCAATAACAAATATGATATACAATATAAATATACATGAACACTTAATTAGTACTATCAATAATACTTTCATGCTTAAGAAATACACAATACATTCATAATTTTTTATATAATCAAAACTTTAATATTGATCTAGAATTTCTAACAGTATTTATAAAATTGGATTTCACTTGGGTGATCCACTTTCCTCCTAACCCTGAACTAAACCTCTAGTTGCCCTTGAGATGAGATGTTACTTCCAGGGAATCAACAACCCCTTTGATCCCTTGATAGTGTATTTTTATACATTCTCTTCCATAAAATATTTTTCCTTAGCGGTTTCCTGCTTTTGAGGGTCTGCCAAGTCACGTGCCTGGGACTTTCTTTCTCCTTCTTTTTTTTAACTCACTTTTCTCTCCCGCAAAGCTTTATTCCACCCGACTTCGTGTATTTCTCTAGCTAAGTGATTTAATGGGTCTTTGTTTCCTATCCCATTAAATATTATTTATCACGTCCTAGGGATTTCGTTTTTAAGGGAGTTTTATTACGAAAGATTTATCTCAATCTCATCTATAAATGAGATTTTCCAAAAACAAATTCGCAAGAATCTCTTAGCTCTATTGTCTCATTGCCAAGAAGTCCCAATATTTTTCGTTATTCATATACAATTTATTTATTACATCATAATAAATTTACTATTCACATTTCATTTCAACCAAACATGGTTTTTCTGTCATCTAGTATAATAATTCAAACTATGTATAGTAAGGCATTTCATAACAAAAATAGAGGGATATTACACCATCAAATGTCAGGGGTTTAATTTTCTTAAACTCTCCCTGCAATTCCATTTTTCTGCCTCTTAAATCCCTTATCACCTGAAACATTATAAATTCTTCATCCTTATTTTCTTGATCCCCCTATGATTCTAGGTTTTCTTCTCTTTGCTAGTATGTCCCAGTCCCATTTCAATTTTCTATACTTGGAATAGGATGTCGATGGTTTTGTTGATCTGATAGGATTTTTATAATTTTATTATATTCTTGCATTAACCTTTCATTATCTACTCTTAACCTTACCATCTCATTAATACTTGTACTATTTAAATTAATTTTGTATTATCATTTCGAATTTCCTCTCCCAGCTGTACCCACATTTGAGCGTTGTATTTTGTATAAGGTTTTGGATCAACCACTATTGTTGGTATAACTTGTGCAGGTCCAACTCTCCGCATTATACCTCCTTTCTTTCACTTTGTTCACACAACAAATTATGTTAATCCTTTTCTTATTGAGATAGGACACAATGTTGGAATGTGGCTCTAATACAACTTTACAAGTCTGTCACATGATTTCTTTTCTTACTTAGCACACATTTTTTGTAATTTACTATACTCACACACATACTACGTTTAATTAGTTGTTCCAAAATATTATGATTATCTTATTCAATTCATAACACCATAACCATCATAGCATGATTTCTTGATATGTTAAGCATCTTAGGATGTAATGAATACTTTGTAAAGTTAACAATGTTATAACATATTTTTATGATTATAATATCTACCTCTCCATATGACCAATTAGCTTTAGAATTATCCCAACAAATATATGCAGTATAACTATACATAAGTACTCAGGTTAATTCATTTCATTCAGGTTGAGGTGGTGAGTAACGAGTGAACTTTCTCGAAGTTTTGCCTCAACCATATGCCTGGAACTTCAGGTCTTAAGACCGTAAAGGCATCAACGACTCTTCAGTTAACCCTAATATCGATGGTCTATAGTCCAAAGAGTTGGTTGAGGTAATTAACTCCTTACCACAGTGCCATAGCTTGCTTCATTCAACACTCATCCATAGGGATGTTTAGCTTTGTAACTCACAATAATTTTTGGGGGTTGTCACAATCCTCTATAAATTTTTTTTTTTTTAACTACATTATATTCCTAACCTATAAAGGTTTACCATATCACGGTGACATGCATTGATATAAAGCTTGGATCTATTTTTAATTTGTAACTACGCATTGATATTTATATGGCTCATTTTTATAAAACATTAAAGCATTCAATATGCGATATCGAATATTAAAATACATAGAAATTGATGTTATTACACCACACCATATCCAATCTTCCCGATTCATCGTCGGGTTAACAAATACTTGACACCTGTGATGAGGTACAGTCACCCATCTGCTGGAAGGTGTAACATTTATGGCAACCGCGGGGTCACCACTTCCTCGGGATCGCCATTACTGTGGACGGTTCTGATCACTCCTCCGCGATCGGACGGTGGAGGTTTCCAAGGTTTTGGCGGCATTGTTTTTAGGGTTGAAGAGCGGGGGTTCCAGGTCATTTGTCTTTGTTCGGGTTGCCGAGAGCGGCTTTCAGTTCTCCTCCGCCATGGTTTCTTCAGTCTGGTCTCGGCTCTGGTTAATTCCACCACCCTCGAACCGTTACAGGCGAAGAGCTCTCCGTTGATGCCTTGCTTCGGCACATCCTTGACTGGTATGTAACCCTTTTTGCTGTGATTTCTCAGAGAAACTATCTTGCTATGCGTTGATATAATTAATAATTCACTGATGTTCACTGGCAGGTGTCTGTGGTTTCGTAATGGCAGTAGCCGCATTGAAGGCACAGGGGTTTGCTTCCATATCACCACCTAGGTAAGTTAAATAACTCACAGACTTCTGTTTTCGGCTATTGCAAATGTTCGCCGCCTTATACTACTTTGTTTCCTGCCAGGTCTAATGATAAATTTGCCATTGAAGACGAGTCATGGTTGTCTTCCTTTGCATTGGTTTTATTCAGAGTTCAATGTATAGAACGAGTCTCCTAGTGTTTAGGGTAGTCTGGCTTAAGACTCGAACAGAGTTATCTGTGTATAATTTCAATGACGGTAAATTATTGGGTTCTCAGATTAAGCTATTTGTAATGATTGGGTCACTATAATTACCGCTTATCTTGTTTTGACTGTTACGGGTTTTTACCCGACCTGGTCGGTGTCAAAAGGGGTTTCCCTACTTTTTTTCATCATTGTTAATATGTGAGTTCCCATAACTGAAAGGACCGGCTTTGTCTCAGAATTTTCCGTATAGAACGATAATGTTATTTGGTCGTTTGATACGCCCGTTTGGTTTTCGATTATGATTCTTACAGTTTTGCTTCTATTCGGCCGTCGGCCTACTTATGACCTCGCGATATCGTAGTCAGATTTGTACTAGAAAGACTTCATCTGATAATTTTCCTCTTTCGTTAATTCGTTATATCATGAGCTCTTTTATATGTACTTCTGCTGTGTAATGATCTTCAAATCTTTGAGGAAAAGATTCGGTTGTCTGAACAGAGTGATGTTGTGTTCTATCTGTCGTTGAATCATACGATGACTGTGATGGCATGTTCAAACTCCGGCTATTTAATGAAATCTCTTTTCCTTTTCCCTTAGCAAGTAAAACCCGGAATAGTTATTTCAATAGATGGATTCTTTTGACATTGGGTTTCGGCTCTTTCACTGTGGCTTACCGCCACCAGGTGGTGCTCACCTGCGCGCAACTGCTCAGACCGAATACTCATTTATTATCGAAGTCATAAATTTACTTTATGCTATGACTCGGTTTATTTATGTTTAATAAAGGTTTTATCTGAACGATAGCGAAACTATCGCTATCAGGAAGTGCCCATTAATTGATGGTGATACTTATGCAAACTGTATTATTTGTCAAGCCGCTGGTTGTTTATTGCTACTGTTGCATTCATTACATACAGTATTTTGGCCTGGTGTTAAGAGGGCTTTTGTTCATGTTACCCGACGGATAACTGTTTCACTTAATTTGATGATTTGGTTCTAAATACAGAGTTTGGGTTATCTTGCTATATATATTTTCATATAACTTTACGCTATTGATTTCCGCATCCTGATACTGTTCTTTTCATAAATTGCTGTCTGTCTATTTGTCATATGAACATGTCTTTTATACAGAAAGCTGTACAGAAAGTAATCTATTTACTCTTCATAAATCGCTGTCTGTCTATTTGTCATATGAACATGTCTTCTATACAGAAAGTTGTACAGAAAGTAATCTATTTACTCTTCAGATATCTATCTTTCTTGTTTATGATTCAGGTTAATGTACAGACAGGTATAATGTACAGGTTTTACTTGGACCTTCAGTTTTCTGTTCTCTGTTCTTTATTTACGCATCTGTTATATGGAATAACATAAATGATAATAATAATCTAAAGCCTGCTTCATAATCTAATGACGATTAAATATTAATAATCAACTATTGCCACGATTATCAATACTCAAACCTGGGGTTTAGTAGATTTTGTATACTTACCTGTACTCCTGTTGCTCCCTTCCGCTCTGCTATCACCTACAGAAGACTATCTGATGCTTGATATCCACCCAGGCACGAGACCAGTCGTCTGCACTGCGTCTCTCCCCCAAGCAACCCCTTGCTGGCCACAGCCTCTGCAATGGGAAAGCACAATTGTGCCGGTGCTATCTGGTCCTCGCCAGACGTAGCACCTTTTCCATAGCTTAGTGCCTCTTTTCTCTTCTGTTATTTTTCCTGTTTGTTCAAAAAAAAACCCAGGTCTTTTCTCCTCTTCTTTTTCTAAGGAGAAGAGAAACAGTTAGGGTTTCACCCTAATATATTGGCAACTGCTTTTCCTTTTCTTCTCATGCATCAAGAGAGGAAAATAACTTTCTTTTTACATGAAACTGTCATGCACACAAAATTACGCATTTCATATTATTAATTTTAAAACATATAATATTTCCATCACTTCAAGAAGATAGTAATTTCTGTTTATCTTTAACCACAGGGTAAATAAGTAATTTATTTACGTAAACTTATTTGGTCATTACATCTCCTCCCCCTGAGATTGGACACCGTCTCGGTGTCTCTCAGAACCGAACAGATCCGGATAGGTCTTCCTCATTAATTCCTCATCTTCCCAAGTGGCCTCGTCAGGTCCAAAATGTCGCCATTAAACCTTAACTTGGGTAATAACTCGTTTCCGCAACTGCACTTCTCTCTGGTCGAGAATGCTCAGCGGTTCGACCAGAACTTCTCCTTCCGGTTCGACCTGAAATACCCAATTTGTAAGTTAGTTTTTTTTTTTTTTGTTTTCTATTTTTCATGTGCAATTCTTGCGGGATTTAACATAACTCATGCCTACTTGGATCTCTTGCCAACGTATCACATGTCTAGGATTATACACATACTTCTTTAAAACAGAAACATGAAATACATTATGAACTCGGATGTGACTTGGCAGGGCCAACTGATAAGCCACTGGTCCGACCCTTGCCAAAATTTGGAAGGGTCCACAATACCGTGGTGCCAGTTTGGCGCATCCGCTCCACTGTAAGGTGCTTCTTTTGGCTTGAATCCGAATATACACATGGTCCCCAATTTGAAATTCCTTAAATCTCCTTTTCCGATCAACGAAATTTTTTTGCCTATCTTGGGCAGCTTTCAAGTTGACACGTACCTTCTTCACCATATCCTCCATTTCTTTTAGCATTTCAGGACCTAAGCTCAATTTATCTTCCGGTCCTCCACAACTAGTGGGTGTACGACATTTTCATCCGTACATAACCTCAAATGGGCTCATCTGTGTTGAGGTATGGTAACCATTATTATATGCGAATTCTACCAAATGTAAATAATCTTCCCACCTCGTGGGTTGTTGCATGACATACACCCTTAACATATCTTCTACCATCTGATTCACTCGTTCCGTTTGCCCATCAGTTTGCGGGTGATATGCCGTGCTGAAGCTTAGTTGAGTCGCTAATTCAGCAAATAATGTTTTCCAAAATGCTGAAGTGAACTTCACATCACGATCGGAAATTATGGTTTTCGGTAGACCATGTAATCTAAATATATTCTGCATAAAAATATGAGCAATCTGTGCAGCTCTATAGGTAGATTGCATAGGTATGAAATGTGCAGCTTTACTTAGCTTGTCCACTACTATGAAAATGGAGTCATTGTTCCCTTTTGTCTTAGGCAGTCCTGTGATGAAGTCCATGGAGATGACTTCCCACTTCCATTCCGGAATTTGCAGTGGTTGTAACAATCTTGCTGGGTGTTGATGTTCCGCTTTAATCTGCTGACATTCTAGGCATTGCGATAGGTATTTGACAATATTCCTCTTCATTCCTGGCCAGAAATATTCCTTTCGGATTGTTGTTATCATCTTCTGATAACCCGGATGACCTGCATAATGACTAACATGGAATTCATCCATAATCAGATTTTTGATCCTGCTTTGATTTGGCACATATAACCGTTTCTTAAAATAAATTCTGCCAGCATCGTCCACTTCATATTCCTGTTGGCTGTCCTTTTTAGCTGATTGCTGTATTTGTAATTTTAGCTGCTGATATTCGGTGTCTTGATCTGCAATTTCCTTTATAATTTCTAGGAAGGGACTTTTCCATCCACTAATGGAAATTTCATACAAATTTTGTACCTTCCGGCTCAAAGCGTCAGCCACCTTATTTTCCTTCCCCTGTAAGTGTTTTATATCGAAATCAAACCCACTTAAAAAATCTACCCACCTTGCTTGTCTAGCGTTTAAGGTAGGCTGGCTGAAGTAGTTGGTCAAGCTGTGGTGGTCAGTATGCAGCAGAAATTTTCTGCCCATGAGATAATGCTGCCACATCTTCAGGGCATGTATCACGGCAGCCAACTCCAAATCATAAGCAGAATATTTCTGCTCGTGATCTTTTAATTTGCGAGACTCGTAAGCTATTACTCTGCCTTCTTGCATTAAAACTCCTCCCAATCCTTCTTTACTGGCATCCGTACATACCACGTAATCCTTATTAGGATCTGCTATACTTAACACAGGTGCTGTGGTGAGTAAATGTTTTAATTGCTCAAAACTTTTCTGGCAATCTGGGGTCCAATGAAATAGTTTCCCTTTCTTCTGTAATGAGGTAATGGGAAAGGCCACCTTAGAGAAGCCTGCCACGAATCTCCTATAATATCCTGCCAACCCCATAAAAGATCGGACATCCGTTACATCTTTGGGAATTGGCCAGTCCATTATAGCTTTTATGTTCTCCGGATCTACTGCAATTCCTTCTTTTGAGATTACGTGACCCAGATACTGAATTTCTTCCTTGAAAAAGTCACACTTGCTAAGTTTAGCATACAACTGATGTTTCCGAAGGGTCTGCAATACTATTCGAAGATGCTCATAATGTTCTTCAATATTGCGTGAATAAATTAGAATATCATCAATAAATATCAGTACAAACTGATCCAAGTAAGGATGGAAGATACCATTCATTAGACACATGAAGGCTGCCGGGGCGTTGGTGAGGCCAAACGGCAAAACTACAAATTCATAGTGTCCATACCTGGTTCTAAAGGCTGTTTTCGCGATATCTTCATCTTTAATTCTGATCTGATGATAGCCTGATCGTAAGTCGATCTTGAAGAACACGGTTGCACCTTTCACCTGGTCAAACAATTCATCTATCCGGGGAAGAGGATATTTGTTTTTAATAGTGAACTTATTCAGTTGTCTGTAATCAATACACATCCTAAGGGTGTCGTCTTTCTTTTTAACAAATAGCACCGGGGTTCCCCATGGAGACACACTCGGACGGATGTAGTTCTTCTCAAGTAACTCCTGCAACTGCATCTTTAATTATGTCAGCTCAGGTATACTCATTCTGTAGGGCGCTCGTGACACTGGTGCAGCCCCCGGCACCAACTCTATGGTGAAATCTATGTCTCTCCGCGGCGGCAGCCCGGGAATCTCTTCCGGAAACACGTCCGCAAATTCTTGTATTACTGGAATGTTATTCAAAGATGTTGTCTTGTCCTTAGAATTTGCAAAACCTACTTGGATGGCATACACTTGACAGCCCTTCTGTATACATTTTACCAGCTGATTTGCAGTTATCGGCTGGACCTGCGCAGGTCGCTTAATACCCTGCATTTCTTTGCTGTTTCCTTGCTGATCTCTGTAATAGATGATTTTGGTTTTACAGTCCACCAATGACCAATGCTTTTCCAACCAGTCCATTCCAATTAAAATATCATAAGAACCTAGAGGGAGTATGTTCAAGTCGGCTGTTATTGGCTGGTCTGCTATAGTGAAAGAGCAGTTATTGATCTTAGAGGTTACCTTCCGTTTAGCTCCCATGGCCAATTGTACTAACCAAGGATTTTTAAATTTAACAGACTGTAAATTACAACGTTCTACTACTTTTGGATTTACATAACTTAGCGTGGCCCCAGGATCAATTAAAACAGATATGGGAAGGTTTGAAATTTTACCTTCGAACTCAACCATGGTTGGCTGGTACTCCGCCTGCCGATCCTCCAATGCCACATTGATTCTGGGTAAGCTTCGTCCCACTTCACCAACAGTTGAAGCTTCATGAATCTGGGATAACTGTTCAGTTCCTTTTCGCTGTGGGCAATTCTTAATGTAATGAGGTCCCCCACAACCCCAACACTGTAAAGGAGGTCTTGTTGTTCCTTCATTATCCAAGCTGATTTGTTGTTCACTGGCTTTGGGTTCATTTGCAGTTCTGAACTTGGATGTAGTCTTTGTTGCAGATCTGTTATTGATTCCTTTGCTAGTCCCTTTTATTCCACTGCTGCGATTTCCTTTGAAGTTTCTAGCTAACTTGAAATTTTTCTTCTCACTCCACTTTCTATTAGCAGTTTCTCCTTTCTGTTTACTCTGCTGATAATAGATTGTAGCCTTGCGGATTACCTCATCCATCGATTTTGGATTATCGAATTCAATTCTTTCCCGCATATACGGGGGTAAACTGCTAACGAAACGCTGCACCTTTGCCTTTTCCTCCCTTATATATGGGACGTAGCGAAGTAATGACGTAAAACGGGTAACAAACTCATCCATAGTCTGCTGTCCTAATCGTAGGTCATGAAATTCTCTGGCTTTCTCATCATAGAAGCGTTCAGTTAAATATCTCTCCTTGAAAATTTTTTGAAAATTGTCCCATGTTATGTTTTGCTCAGTAACCCCCTTGACAATCTTCACTTCTTCCCACCATAAGGTAGCTTTTCCTTGCAACTGGAAAATAGCCAGTTGTGCCTTAAGGTTATGATCATATTCATAAAGTTGGAAATATTTGTTCATGTTAATTAACCATGCTTCAGCTGCTTCCTCATGTTCTCTGTCAAAATGAGGTGGCTTAATCTTGCGGAATTCCCCTTATAATTCCATCCTTTGTCTTTTTGAGGTTTGCTGTTCGAATGCGTTGTCTGAGCGTTCTTCCTGCTCTTCTGATCCTTCAGGAGGTATGTGATGATTCTGTTCTTCTGACAACCTTGGGTGTTCCACACTAGGATTAGCGGGCAACTGGTTTTGTCTGTCGGACAAGCTTTTTAAAATTCTCTCCTGCTCTATTGTTAATCGAGCATTGTCTTCTCGCAACCGAGCCATTTCACTCTTCAGCTCCTGTACTGTTTCCAAAATGGCTTGGTTTGTAATCCTCGCCTCTTCTCCAAGTTGTACCCATAACTCTGGATTATTGTCCCCGCCGGTCATGTTCTGTCCCATTACAGGTCGTCGAGACGTGTTCTCTGCCCTCCTCATGACTTTTCGTCCCAGAATTCACTCCTGTAAAAGGGAACAGTTCAAGAGTAATAATGGAATGATCATCTACTAACTGATTCACTACAGGATCCTTTTATGATTGTCTTGCCCAGAGGCCACAGTGCTGTATCTGGGCTCTGATACCATATGTCACAATCCTCTATAATTTTTTTTTTTTTTAACTACATTATATTCCTAACCTATAAAGGTTTACCATATCACGGTGACATCCATTGATATAAAGCTTGGATCTATTTTTAATTTGTAACTACGCATTGATATTTATATGGCTCATTTTTATAAAACATTAAAGCATTCAATATGCGATATCGAATATTAAAATACATAGAAATTGATGTTATTACACCACACCATATCCAATCTTCCCGATTCATCGTCGGGTTAACAAATACTTGACACCTATGATGAGGTACAGTCACCCATCTGCCGGAAGGTGTAACATTTATGGCAACCGCGGGGTCACCACTTCCTCGGGATCGCCATTACTGTGGACGGTTCTGATCGCTCCTCCG
The DNA here is from genome assembly GCA_000404065.3 of Pinus taeda. Classification (NCBI taxonomy): domain Eukaryota; kingdom Viridiplantae; phylum Streptophyta; class Pinopsida; order Pinales; family Pinaceae; genus Pinus; species Pinus taeda. The sequence continues at coordinate 237,555 of APFE030807390.1, forward strand.
CGATCGGACGGTGGAGGTTTCCAGGGTTTTGGCGGCATTGTTTTTAGGGTTGAAGAGCGGGGATTCCGGGTCATTTGTCTTTGTTCGGGTTGCCGAGAGCGGCTTTCAGTTCTCCTCCGCCATGGTTTCTTCAGTCTGGTCTCGGCTCTGGTTAATTCCACCACCCTCGAACCATTACAGGCGAAGAGCTCTCCATTGATGCCTTGCTTCGGCACATCCTCGACTGGTATGTAACCCTTTTTGCTGTGATTTCTCAGAGAAACTATCTTGCTATGCGTTGATATAATTAATAATTCACTGATGTTCACTGGCAGGTGTCTGTGGTTTCGTAATGGCAGTAGCCGCGTTGAAGGCACAGGGGTTTGCTTCCATATCACCACCCGGGTAAGTTAAATAACTCACAGACTTCTGTTTTCGGCTATTGCAAATGTTCGCCGCCTTATACTACCTTGTTTCCTACCAGGTCTAATGATAAATTTGCCATTGAAGACGAGTCACGGTTGTCTTCCTTTGCATTGGTTTTATTCAGAGTTCAATGTATAGAACGAGTCTCCTAGGGTTTAGGGTAGTCTGGCTTAAGACTCGAACAGAGTTATCTGTGTATAATTTCAATGACGGTAAATTATCGGGTTCTCAGATTAAGCTATTTGTAATGATTAGGTCACTATAATTACCGCTTATCTTGTTTTGACTGTTACGGGTTTTTACCCGACCTGGTCGGTGTCAAAAGGGGTTTCCCTACTTTTTTTCATCATTGTTAATATGTGAGTTCCCATAACTGAAAGGACCGGCTTTGTCTCAGAATTTTCCGTATAGAATGATAATGTTATTTGGTCATTTGATTCGCCCGTTTGGTTTTCGATTATGATTCTTACAGTTTTGTTTCTATTCGGCCGTCGGCCTACTTATGACCTCGCGATATCGTAGTCAGATTTGTACTAGAAAGACTTCATCTGATAATTTTCCTCTTTCGTTAATTTGTTATATCATGAGCTCTTTTATATGTACTTCTGCTGTGTAATGATTTGAAATCTTTGAGGAAAAGATTCGGTTGTCTGAACAGAGTGATGCTGTGTTCTATCTATCGTTGAATCATACGATGACTGTGATGGCATGTTCAAACTCCGGCTATTTAATGAAATCTCTTTTCCTTTTCCCTTAGCAAGTAAAACCCAGAATAGTTATTTCAATAGATGGATTCTTTTGACATTGGGTTTCGGCTCTTTCACTGTGGCTTACCGCCACCAGGTGGTGCTCACCTGCGCGCAACTGCTCAGACCGAATACTCATTTATTATCGAAGTCATAAATTTACTTTATGTTATGACTCAGTTTATTTATGTTTAATAAAGGTTTTATCTGAACGATAGCGAAACTATCGCTATCAGGAAGTGCCCATTAATTGATAGTGATACTTATGCAAACTGTATTATTTGTCAAGCCGCTGGTTGTTTATTGCTACTGTTGCGTTCATTACATACAGTATTTTGGCCTGGTGTTAAGAGGGCTTTTGTTCATGTTACCCGACGGATAACTGTTTCACTTAATTTGATGATTTGGTTCTAAATACAGAGTTTGGGTTATCTTGCTATATATATTTTCATATAACTTTACGCTATTGATTTCCGCATCCTGATACTGTTCTTTTCATAAATCGTTGTCTGTCTATTTGTCATATGAACATGTCTTTTATACAGAAAGCTGTACAGAAAGTAATCTATTTACTCTTCATAAATCGTTGTCTGTCTATTTGTCATATGAACATGTCTTCTATACAGAAAGCTGTACAGAAAGTAATCTATTTACTCTTCAGATATCTATCTTTCTTGTTTATGATTTAGGTTAATGTATAGACAGGTATAATGTACAGGTTTTACTTGGACCTTCAGTTTTCTGTTTTCTGTTCTTTATTTACGCATCTGTTATATGGAATAACATAAATGATAATAATAATCTAAAGCCTGCTTCATAATCTAATGACGATTAAATATTAATAATCAACTATTGCCACAATTATCAATACTCAAACCTGGGGTTTAGTAGATTTTGTATACTTACCTGTACTCCTATTGCTCCCTTCCGCTCTGCTATCACCTACAGAAGACTGTCTGATGGTTGATATCCACCCAGCCACGAGACCAGTCGTCTGCACTGCGTCTCTCCCCCAAGCAACCCCTTGCTGGCCACAGCCTCTGCAATGGGAAAGCACAATTGTGCCGGTGCTATCTGGTCCTCACCAGACGTAGCACCTTTTCCATAGCTCAGTGCCTCTTTTCTCTTCTGTTATTTTTCCTGTTTGTTCAAAAAAAAACCCAGGTCTTTTCTCCTCTTCTTTTTCTAAGGAGAAGAGAAACAGTTAGGGTTTCACCCTAATATATTGGCAACTGCTTTTCCTTTTCTTCTCATGCATCAAGAGAGGAAAATAACTTTCTTTTTACATGAAACTGTCATGCACACAAAATTACGCATTTCATATTATTAATTTTAAAACATATAATATTTCCATCACTTCAAGAAGATAGTAATTTATGTTTATCTTTAATCACAGGGTAAATAAGTAATTTATTTACGTAAACTTATTTGGTCATTACAGGGGTTTTCTGGTGCGATTGTTATAGCTTTGAGTTACTCAGGTTTCGACTGGTGCTTCTCATGATTAGGTGAGTTACCTGCAAATCTCTTTCAATGGTATTCATTCTTGCTAATTATTATCTCTCAAGTTTTTTACTTACCCCTATATTTCTGTTAACAAAGGGAGGATGAATTTACAATCTATTGTCACTAGTTGGGTTATACGTTCTACTAACTGCAACTACCTCCTTTTCACATGTAAGTGTGCATCTTTGCACATGTAAGTGTGCATTTTTTTCCTTAAATCAATTGAAGATTGTGAACCCTATAACAATTGACTTTGGTAGTTCACTTCTCTTTGTTATTTTTTCCCTCCATATATGGGTTACAAGGTCTTCCCCTATTTATGTATAGGTATATGATGTTATTTAATAATCTTCCTACTTATCTTGGTGTTGGTCACTTATGGCTCACTAACGTATTTTGACCCTTATTTTTTTAGGAGGTGAGGGTTGTCATAAGTGAGTAACGTTCATACTTACGACATTACGGAACCTTGGCTAGCAATTTATTTTCCCTTTCCATGCTAGTCATTTAGCCTTCTCAGCTAGGGTTTATTTCACTTATCACCGGTCTAGCAATGTTCTTAATGCTATGAGGGTTAATAATTTTAGGAAAAATAGGACTAGGGTTTTTTTAGCTGATTTGAGAAGTTTACATTTGAAAGTCAACTTCTTATGCGCAACCGATTACGGCCTATTTAGATAATTGTTTCTCTTGAATTTCTTGGGATAATCTATGTCGCAACTAACTTTTTTTAAATAAATATTCTCACTGTATTTATCATTTGATTAGTAGTTCAATGCAATTTCTTTTGATATTAATTATCTTTGTATGGAACAAATTCTTTCGCTGAGAGTTTTTTCCTTTCAAAAGTAAATAAAACAAATTTTCAAAAATGTTTATGTTTACTTCAGGCTTGTTATAGGGTTTCATACCAATTATTTTTATTTTTTTTATATTCGTAGCCTTCCAATTGGTTTCTATTATTTTGTTTCTCCTTTCTAAGAAAATGTTTATATGGAAGTGGTAAATCAGGTTCATCTTTAAACCCTACATGATGTGTTTTGATGAATTTACTTCAATAAAAGTTTTATTTATTATTTTCGTTACATTCGCGGAATATGTTCTTTCCAAGTCTTTCTGGTTATTTTGGGGCTATCATGAATGATTGGGCACCGAAAATAACTTAAAATAACTTAATTCCCTTTCAGTTATAATTATCTTAATTCCCTTTCAGTTATTTTAATTATAGAACTTGAAATCCTAGTTATCATACCAGGCCACTCTTTCCTTTGTGTGCGGTTTTTCGATCAACCTTTTGTTTAAGCTTACTCTAAAGTTCAACCATATAAAAGTTTTGTTTCTCTTTCGTTGGGGCCTTGCAATAAGGAAAATTAATCGAACTTTATCACAAAAAATAACACTACATTTATTCTTTTCCATTAATAATATTCTGGAATATTGGTTCTGCAAATTTAAAGAATTTATATACTCAACCCATTATTTATTTCATTATTTTCTACTATAATAAATTCGAGAGAAACGTCATCAACACAACATATACCATTTAACAAACTAGCAATACTTATCTTCTCTTACACACATGGTGACAACCACATGAGAGAGAAGGCTCTTCCATACCAATGAGATTAGTCTCAGCACTGCATCTGCCCCGAGCTATATTCACAAGCAAGGTATTGTCCTTAGACAGTACTGCACAGAACAATTCTTAACGACTATATGACCCATAACTATCCAATTACCTTAACAAGTGAATTGATTTTCATTAGAACTTACACTGCCATGTGGTGTGTCTCTTGATTCCTCCGTAAGCATTCATATATTTCATAACAAACTAAATATTTCCTAATTATTTGTTTGACCTCTACCATGTTTATAAAATAAAAATTATTTTTAACTACAGTAAAAAATAATATTTACAAGTTAAAATAGGATATCACAGATCCATTGGAACGTTGTGGTTTGTTAGTGGTTTGAAATATAGTGGTTCGATTTGGTCTCTTCTTTATATTATTGGTGTTGCAGTGATTTGGTTTCAAGCACAATCCAAAAAATAACGCTTCTAAGAAGTACATTGATAAGAAAGCATGGAATACGTGAAATTATAATAATATTTATTTATGGTATCAAAAATGTTACTTTTCACCTATAAACCTGTATAAATAATGTTTGGTTTAAACGTATATAAATAATGTTTGGTTTTCAATGGTTCATGGTGATATATAGGTTAGGAAATAAATGTTGATCTATCACAAATTGTGAAAATCATTAAAATAACATTAAAGTTGTTTATAAAAATTAAAAAATTGGCAATTTGTATAATAGATACTACTTTAGTTGATACCTATAATAATGCAAAGGTAAATGTATCTATAGCCTAAAACAAAGGTTTAAATGGTTAATGTATCTATAGCCTAAAACAAAGGTTTAAATGGTTATAAGTATGATTGTAATATTTTTCTTAAACAATAAAATACCATATTTTTCCACTATTAAGATTTTACTAAGTAAATGTTAAGTATGTGCTTTGATAATGACTCCATTCATGTTAAAAACATATAGGGTACATGCTCGAAATCTTAGGAACCCATCAACAACAAAAAAAAAATAAAAAAATTGATTATCTTATTCATTTAAGAAAATATATTTTTTAAAATTTTACAAAAGTCTTACAAAGAAATTATTTTACTAATTATAGATAGTCCAAGATTGAGAAAAATACTCAATATAAACACATGTAAGCTGAAATCTAAAAATATACGACTAACTATCCTTTAGTTAAGCTAAAATCCAGAAAATTCCCTAAGAAAAAAATGCAGATGCTATAGGCCAAGTGCCTTCCTGGTAAATGCAGGCACACCCACATGTTGTATATCACAAATATCACATATAAAGACTTTAAATGTACTTAAAGAACCCATTATATATAAAAGAAATTTGGCTTAATTATCAAATTTCCTATTATTAGTCCTTACCATCTGGCAATGGCCAAGAACTATAGTAATCAGAAACCAAGTGGTTGGTATTAATTGAGCTGTCTATTAGTCAAGTTAATCTAGTATAATCAAACTTTTTAGGAATATATTCATCTATTGTCTTATTTGGCCTCTTTCAGAGGCAGAGGGAAGAAACCATATACTATATTTATAAATTTGCTTGCATTTTGATGCTAAGGTAAAGGTCGGTAAATTAATCCTAACATTAGTTAAGGTTAGTTTTGTTATGTTACATATATATGATCTTGTGAATTAGATATATATATCTCATTCTAAGTAAACCATAAAAAGACTCACATACAATTTGCATGAGTAAACAAGTGGCATGTGAGTGAACAAGTGGCAAATGATAGGAGGATGTAAGTGGCGAGTGAAGGCAATTCATGGACAGGTAGGTCTCTAACAGGCTTTTTATTATCAAACCTGTCTTCACAATTACAATTATATTTCTGGTATGCCTAACAATTCTTCCTCGATTTCTTTGGTTGTTTCAGAATTATTCCTCGACTGCTTCACAATTCTTCCTCCACCACTTCGACTATTTCAGAATTCTTGCCTAACTGCTTCTGACTGCTTCGAGTGCTTCTCAAGTCTATTTCAGAATTCTTCCCTAGCTGCTTCACAATTCTTCCTCGACCGCTTCAACTTTTTCAGAATTCTATTTCAGAATTCTTGCGAGTGTTTTAGAATTATCCGGTTCACAATTTCATTTCACTTGTTTCACAGTTTCACAATTATTTGCCTTATGCACAATATAGTAGCAAGAAGTGAATTTACTGTTAGAATTTGAAAGAGTACAAAATTTGAAAGAGTAAGAGACTATTTGAGAGAAATCACTAGTGGGACAAATCAAATCAAGAATTCTCATAAAATGATAGTTTTTCTTATCCAAGAATATATATATATATATATATATATATATAATATATATTTGTTGTATGCTAGAAAATATTTTTCTTTTTTCTTTTCTTGTTGTATGCCCACTGTTAATCATTGGTTTTCCAAGTTCATAAAATAAACCTCTATTAATTACTTGTTTTCTAGGTTCATAAAATAAAAGTTGTTTTAAATAAGAAAATAAAAATATGTAATTTAAATTCAATATCCTTTCTTATCCAAGAAAATATTTTTCTTTCTCTTTTTTGTTGTATGCACCTATGCCCAACCACTATTAATTACTAGTTTTGCAAGTTCATAAAATAAACCTCTATTAATTACTCATTTCCTAGCTTCATATTAATTACTAGTTTTCCAAGTTCATAAAATAAACATATATTAATTACTGGTTTTCTAGGTTCATAAAATAAAAGTTGTTTTAAATAAAATTCTAGGTTCATAAAATAAAAGCAGTTTTAAATAAAATTCTAGGTTCATAAAATAGAAGCAGTTTTTCTTACTAAGAAAATAGAAAATTGTAATTTAAATTAAGTGTTCTAGGTTCATAAAATAAAAGCAGTTTTTCTTACTAAGAAAATAGAAAACTGTAATTTAAATTAAGTGTTGTGCTATTTGTCAAGTGGTGAGATTTAGGTTTCAATAAAGCTACTAACCCCATTTTCTCTTTGTATAATAGTGATGGTTGAAGCCTCCACGTTCTTGGATCTCTGAGCTGCAACTTAATGTAGAAATGCAGAGAAGCGATATTCTCATTGCAACCCCAAGATAGTGATGCTCAAATTAATGGTAGGGCTTGTCATTTTTTCTCGTAACTTGTATGCCCACGCAAAATACATAGATAACCATGGATACCCATGGAGGGTTTCATTTGAAAAAGGCCCTTACCGCAACCAGCTTAGGCACGACTAAATTCCTAAACTGGTTTTTCGCAGAATCCAAATAATGAATGAGAACTTGGGACTTTCGCACAGGCAGTGAAGGCTCTTCTATTGCCTATGCCATATATATTAGCTTGTATTATCAACTGTTCTTTAATAATGCCTACGACTACAACAACCAACCGAATAGCCAAGGCTCGTCAGTGTAGATCCCAACGCTGATTGAATTTTCAGAAAACACCCAAGTTCCCATCCCCTTTATGAAATTCTTGGGAGTTTCAATATAACAAATATCTTGAAAGTCTAGCTCCTTTGTAATCGGAACACCCAACTCAGACATGTAGGCATGTATTCTATCATCGCTTCCATACAAATTAGGATACCTCTGAATACACTTATCTTGCATGGTCTCCAACACCTTTGCCAGAGGATAGCTAATGGAAAATCTGCCTCCCCATACTTGGATAGAACCCTCACCATATTTTCAACAATGAAGACAGTATCATCATCCCCCATGACAAACCAATGTACATCAAGAAGACTCAATCTGAAAGTCTCAGACACAGTGGGGGGAATTCTAATGGCAGATTTGTGTCCCTGCTTGTTGGTGTACTTCAAATGGGAGGTATTAAATGATATTCTCCATGGGAGTAGGGAAGAATTGTCACCCTTGCCAGTTTTCATAGGCTTCTCTAACCAAATAAACCCCCTCATCTCTTTTGGTCTCCACCACAACTTTATGTATTCTTTTCTCTTGTCCCATAACCTAGCAGAGGCGATAATCCCAAATACTATGTGCTTCAAGTCGGTTCCTGTAGAATCAAGAATAGCTTGAAGCACTTCCCTATGAATACCAACCTCATCGGCATTGACAACTTTTGTAGTATTCTCCATGGCTAAAACTTCCACACTGTTACTAGTACTAGTACTCGAACTATAGCATTTGTGCTTGCTCAAGAAAGAAGAATTAGTGCACATGTAGAAAAAGCTGAAGTATTTTCTAGCCGAAGAAATGATTGTGCCATGTTTCGCTTCCTGGGACAAGGAGTGAGCGGGCCTAGTGGCGATGGAAGTGGAGGAAGGAGTTCAAGTGAGGTTGTCACCACATAGAAAAAAAGACAAAACTCCTGCTACTCTCACTAGGTAGTTGTCTTCATCCAAGGCATGAAGACAAGTTTCATTTAGTCTCTCAGCACATTTACCTACCAGAACAGTTGCCGACATTAGGCGCTTAAACTTTCATCCTGAAACTTTAATTCTCGGAATAGTTGTCGGCATTCACATAAACTTGATTTTTTTGCTTAAACTTTGGTCCTGAAACTCTAATGCCCAGCCCAGAAAAGTTGTCAGCATTCACATAAACTTGATTTTTTTGCTTAAACTTTGTTCGTGAAACTTTAATGCCCGGAATAGCTATTGGAATTCACATAAACTTGAATTTTTTGCTAATTATTTATGAACGGACAATTTAGTATATGCAATTGTATTTCCATATAGTCTATCATGTGGGTGATATGTAGAGTCATTTCATTAATAATAATAGTCTTATGCATGATCCAGATTTAATTCATCCCTATATACTCTTAATAATGTGACGGTTAAATTTTGCAGTATGTGGCTATGTTACCAGAAATCGGACAGTTGCCACCATTCCTGGAAAAAAAAAGTACAAACACTAAATTGGACGAAAACATCATTTTCTATATCTGTTCTCATTAACAGTTGCATATATTTTATGGGGAACATATAATAGGTATTTTTCCATGTGCCTTTCATTATAGTTCACTTGTTTAGAGGTCAACATCATTTTCTATATCTGTTCTCGTTAACAATTCCATATATTTTTTGGGGAACATATAATAGGTATTTTTCCATGTGATTCTTCATTATTTTTCACTTGTTTAGAGTTCATTCTTAGTTTTTTATGTATATATTCATTTAATAGTCTAGAGTTGGGACTTTGACTTCTCAAACAAACTAAGAATGCTAATGAATAATGAAAGGGCCAAGGATTGAGTCAATCTCAATGCAGTGGGCCAGCAAGTCCCTCCTTATTCTTGAATTCTGGAAGAAAGGTTTTCTTTTTCAAAAATACGCTTGGCTTTGGCTATCAAGATGATCTAGTTCAGTTGACCCAGACGCAGGTCAAGATGCAAAGCTAGTTGTTCAATGGGAAATGTTACAGTATTTTTCATATTTTAGGTTAAATGGAAATAAATAGTTGGGAATAGAACAGGGCCAATGATGATAAACACAACATAAATGGGTGAAACAACTATTGCTGTCTCCCCCACTTTTGTCTCTACGTAATTCATTAACTGAGCTATCTAGCTTGTTTGTTATCGATCAACCTCATCATTCACTGTTACTTACTCAACAAAATCACCAGAATTGACATAAGTGTGTTCAAAGTGAATACGTGCTTCAATTGGATAAATAACTAGCGCTTTTGAACTACAACGGGCTATGCCTTCGATACTAGCTTTAGAACTAGAGGCTCTGGAACTAAAACTTCATATGCCTATGCCACCAGTCAATCAATTGGTAAGACGTAGGGGTACAAGTGTAGGCATAATCTACTACTGTATCGATTGCCTTTTTAACAGCTTAATCGGCTGAGTCAACAGAATCATCAACATGAACTAGCTCTGCCCTATCCTTCCCTGCTCTTCTCTGCTGGAGGATCTGAAACTGCAGAATCTGTAAACTGTTTCAAGGTCAACGCTTCAATCTCCATCTACTGAGTAAAGAACAGAATCATCGAAATTAAATGGGCACATAAGGTAGAAGGATGGATGGGTAATACATGGATTACTGCCTTTTCCAAGTAATAGTGTTCTAAGTGCCCATCTCTACACTCTCTCAGCGTTGCGGCAAGGACTTGTTACTCGGCAACACCTCTTGTTATGTATAAAAATGTGACATAATTCTATTCCTTTAATAAAAGTAAAATTAAAAACTGTGATTTATATATTATATAGTTAGATTATTATATATTTATTTAATTTTTAAAATATTTAAATTTTATTTTCCAAATTAATTATTTGAATTTAATTTTCATTTTAAAATTTAATTAATTTTGCATTTAAAATACTATTATTTCTAAAGATTAACATATTTATTATTTGTAATTTTTGAAGTATTCATAAAATCAATATTCAACATATATGTCTTTCTATTTCTATCTCTTGTCCATATTAAACTGCAAAATTAAGCGTGACTGCTTTTACGTTGCGAGGAAAGTCTGAATGACATTTGATCTAAAGTTTATATATTTAGTATTAAAAATAGATAATCATATGTCACTGATGTTTATAATTTATTTTTATAGTTATAATAAATTAATATATGTTTACTATTTTTGAAGTTAATATAATAATATTTTAATTATTGTATTTTTCAGCTTTTTATTGGAAGTTGTTTTGTTAGGTTATATAAACTTTTATGTGGTCAAATAAATAATACAATTAATAATATATTTTTAATAAAATGAAATAATTTTATTTAATATTTTTACTGGTTAAAAATTAAAAATAAAATAAATAAAAAATAATTTTATTTTAAAAAACAATTTTAAACTAAAATAATAAGGTAAATTTGACTTGGTCAAGTTATTTGCTTTTTTGAGATCAGGGTTTACAAGAACTCTTGATATTCTTGTGGAATAAAGCCTATTTAAAGAAGGAAATTAAACTAGTATAGTTTCATCTTAATTCCTGATATAGTGGTAATGGCTAAGAAAAACATAAATCTAGCCTCAAGTGCATCTAGAAAATTCCTAGTGGTAACGAGGCCCATCAAGACACAAGGAACTCGAGAATGCTTATGGTTTGATTGAAATGACATAGCAAATCAGAGGCCAAGTATGTAGATACGACTACAGAACAACTACTTTTATAAATAAAAGAATGGAAGAGGAGAAATGTGCTACTTTAGCTAGTTGTGGAAGTATGTAGATGCGACTCCAAAACAATTATTTTTACAAATAAAAGAATGGAAGAGGAGCAATGTGATACTTTGGCTAGTTGTGAAAGTGTAGTAACATTGTGTAGGAGGCTACAAATTGGAACAACATGTCGGCTGTGTAAAACACTATGGAGACTCAAATCCATGATTGGGAGAAGCTTGACAAGATTTTTTGTGATGAACAATGGCTAGAAACATGTCGTGATATAAAAGATAATTTATTTTTTGTGTGAAGGAAAGTGCTTCAATCAATATGTTTTCCTATAGTAGTTTTGGAAGGAGTGGTCTCTTTGTGTGCTCAAGGGAGTACGATGAAAATTTGACTATGTTGCGAAAGAATATAGAAGTTATGGTAGATGGAAATAATTGAATAAAATCCATTATACTTGGCTTTTTAGCATGGCCAATAGGATTTTAGCTTTGAATAAATAGCCAACAGGTGGCAACCGAAGTCTGTTGAACTTAGGAAGAGATGAGTGTGTTGTCAAGGTTGTAATGGCAGAGCAACTAGATAAGTGCACCTTATTTAAGGAACTTCAGGATGCCTCATTGGACAATGTTTTGGTTGATCAGCCATGATGAAAGTGATCAATAACTATGTAAGGATGTAAGTTCATAATGGTGTTGATAATATGAAGAAAATCAACGAAGAGGACACACAATGATAATGAAAATGCAAATGAATAAGACAAAGACAGATAGGTTAAGTACTAAGAAAGTCTAGGTCAATGTATGGATAAGGCAACCTAGATACATAATGCGAGTACTTGTATGGATGAGAAAGTGGAGATGGTGTCAACTGTGTGAAGTTTAGTGAAGGAGCTAGTGTGTCATGAGAGCCTTAATAATGTGATAACACTAGTGGTGTGTGAACACCCTAATGGCTTTTGGTCCATGTTATTAAATCTTACCATTAGAAGGTGTATTCCTCAAGTAAGTTGTAAGACTTTTTCTTAGGAATATATGCCTTATAGGAGCATATGATGACTCATGTTGTGTATGAAAAGATTGGATAGGTACGAGGGTGGAAGGTGTAATTGTATGCTACCTTGAGGTTGGATGTTGTAATACATTAAGGCTTTGATCAAGGATAGATCTAGTGTAATGGCACATGTAGTAATCAAGTTGTGGAATGAACCACTTAAATGGGTACAAGGGTGAAAAGGTGTCCTAGATAACTCACAGATATGATTGGTAGTTACCCATGTACTTTCGTAGATTGTAACCTTCTTATATGGACTTTCAATGAGTGATTGGGACTAGGTTAATCTCATAAAGTTAAGTTTAATGGGGGGATTAATGGGAAGATTGTTAGGTTAGCTTAGATAAAGTTGACTTAGAGAAGTTATTGACAGTTCTAGAGCTCGAAGTTTATGAGAACAATGGTTTTTATTATGGTATTCATAGATAATGTATCCTCTTTACAGGTGAAAAGGATATGCTAATTCATCATTGTACCCATTGGGATCGTAAAGAACACCACAACCTCTCTATGTTTCATGATCATAATAATTATAAATTTATTTTAAACTATTATTATTACTACTGTTATTATTAATTATAAAATAATTGTTTCAAAAAAATGCTCTTCTCATCTCCTGAAATCCCCAACGAATAATACAAGATCTCCTAGTGTTTATTAACATTCATGTGGCTTGATAGAAAAGGTTCAAGATTTCCTTCAATGCATAGAGATGTGAGCAGAGTACATTATGGAAAATTAGTATCATCTACAAACAAGATATGTATTAGGGAATAATAGGGGGTAATACAGATACACTTAAAACTACCTCTTTGAAATTCTTTTGAGAAGAGCATTCTCAACCACTCTGTCACTAATAAGAAGAGGAGGGTGGAAAGTGGATAGCCTTATACTGACCCTCTCTCAATATGGAATTGGGATGCATCCCCATTTATTAGTATGCGAAGGAGAATGTGTTGATAAAGTTCATAAGCTAAGATAAAATAGAGTGATAGAATCCTAGATTGATTAAAAAGAGTTTGAGGACTAATCAACTCAACCCATTGAATATTATTAATAGGTTAAATTTGAATATTAATTATTTTTTATACTTAGCATCTATGGAGCATAGAGCTTCTCGATCAAGTTCAACAGCTTCATGTATTTTCCTATTTTGTAAGAACCCAAATTGTTCAAGGGAAATGCGTGTGTATAGGACACCTATCTGTATGATTGTAATTATCTATGATATTATTTTATAGATAGATGTGTAGAGGGGAATGGGTATAAATAAGCCAAACAAATAAATATATTTAGCTTTTGGTATGAGGGAAATGAAGGTGGAATTTAAAGGGGAAATAATCTTTCTTGTGGTCCTTAAGTATTTAATAGTTGAGAGAAGATACTCACGAATAAAATCCATGCAACTACTAGGGTACCATTTCCCTCTTAATCAATGAACCTGGGGAACAACATTTCTATAGCCAATATATGTTCAATAGTGGTTATTTTTCTTAACCGAAGGTATCTTTGTAATACAAGTAGCCCTCTACAACAATATTTGAGAAGAGGGTGGCTAAGGGGCTGTCATAGTTTTTGATTCCCCAAATTGAATTGATGGATTTTCTTTTATTTTCCACATGATGAAAGAAATTTTGTATTTGCATCGCCTACTTGAGCTTAAGGGAATTAATTTTCACTTTCTGTTCCTTCTCTCGATATAGAAGGATCCTCTTTCTATTTTCTCAACTTCTGAATTTATATCCATGAGGTTCTTAGGTGCCTCAAGAGAGGTTTCAGATTCAAAAGTGGATTGAATATTTGATTGGATATCTATGTGGGCTTTAGAATCAAACTCCCTTTTTTCTTCTTCGCGTTCAATAGTGATACCCTTTGATCTATTGATATTTAACTCCAACTAAATTGCAAGGGATTCTTGGAGATCTTAGGATACACGTGACCAATTTCCTTTCAACAAATACAAAGGTGAGCGTTCTTTTATCCAACAAGGATTTAATTTAAGAGTATCGAGTGGTTTTGTTGGAAAGTGATGAAATTCTAGAAATACTTGGGAATGATCCTAGTCTACAACTATCAAATTCCATTTTCTAATATTTGGATTGGTATTTTGTAGGGAATTTGAGATAAGGAAGTTGTCCAAATGTTTGGCAATTCTACTTAATCTAGATTTGTTTTTTGTCAAAGTTTGAAGAATATTGGGGCTAAAGTTGATACAGAGACTTAGTTTGTCCAAAAGGGAAATAATAAAATCTGAGAGAGTATTAGGTTTGGTAGAGGGCCCCTAGAATTCAAAATTTCCTAGATTGAAGTTCAAATCACTTCCTATTGAAACCTTCAAAGACTTAAAAATAGGAAGAGTAGTGCAAATTTTCCATAATTCCTTCCTCTTGTAATATGGACCATGAAGGTCCATATTAATAATAAGCATGAAGGTCCAAGACTAGAATCTAGCTCATAGACTAGGTTCAAAAATATTTAATATGATGGGTATTCCAACCCGAGATTTAAGACTTTCTCATCTACAAAGAGAATCCACTACCATAAAATCCTAATTTGGAAGAAGTGGTTTGAGGATGTTTATACCTTATCCCATTCTTGCATCATTCTTGTAGGAGAAGGACATGTGGAGTGTGTAGTTCAATAAGTATTTTGATTTCCATTTCCTTGAGGGGTTGAGGAACCCCTAGATTTTAGAGAGAGGAGACTCATTTGAAGACAGAAGGAGGTCTCAATGCTCCAAGTTCCCTTAGATTTGATGGCTATTTTCCTATTTGAATTTCAAAAGAGGATTAGATCTGTGCCTCCAAGGGAAGGGATTTGCATCATTTGGAACATTTTAGATGAGGTGGATTCTACTAGAAACCCCAATCCCTCACCATGATCTATAACAAAATGGTTTGGGGAAGTAGAGGAAGGGGGAGGGGGATTGAACAACACAAGGAATGAATATTATAATGATGTAGGGATAGGGGGGTGTAGGGGAATGAAAGGAAGGGAAGGAGGAGAGCATACGGAGAGGGAAGAGAGGGGTAGGATGAATGAAAATTTTGGCAAGGGGAAGTAAGGGAGAATATGGGAAGGGAAAGGGGGAGTAATGCAAGAAGTTTTAGGATGCTAGAAGATACATTCCCAAATATTTTTTTTAGGAGAAAGCAAATAGGACTTGAATCATTCAAATGATAATATTAAATGGGGAGAAAAATAGGGAATTATCCATTGTACATGAAGAGGGGGCACCCTCCAAAAGTGGTTTTCCTACATCTTTCGCGAAATAAGTATTTCTGATAGGGGGAGCTATAAGCACTACTATTTCCATTAGTGAAGAAAATATAGGTGTGAGTCTCCCTACAAATGCCTGTTTCCACTTGAGTACTTCCCAATGAAACATGCTACTTTAAGTGACTGAGGGATACCTGGGGGAATTCTAGGCTAGATGAAGGGGAGACTAAGGTGGAAAAGATGATGAGTATAATGTATTTCTACACCAATTGTTTCCCTATTCCTTCCCTAGTTCCATAGTCCCTTCTTAGGTGCCCATGGGCATGGCAGTGAACACATTTAAAATGGATTCATTTGTTGATGATGGTTTGGTGGTAGATAATTGATTTTGGAAGGCCTAGTTTGTGACTAAGGCGAATGAGCGAAATAGCCATACAACTTGGTTATCGAAATGAGAAGCCTGCATCATAATATATTGGAATTTACTTAATATGAGATTTATATAGCATATTATAAAATTAATCCAAATTATATTTTACAAGTTACTATATACCGCATAATAATCTTATAAAGTCAAGATTATGTGGCCATTATTTTTCATTCTCAACCAAGGTGAGACGTCCAGTCTATTGTTAGCCAAAGCAGCGTTTTCTACATTATCAGTGTTCACATTTATTCGACTTGAATATGCAATTTTACCAAACTTATTTTCCTTCTTAAAAAATTAAGAATATTCACATTCCATGCAATTGTACATCAGATTATTGTAATTGTGTACTCAATAGCCTTATATAAGACTTCTGTTCATAGGAGATGTCAAATATTTGAATTTGTCCTCTTCTTAGGGGAAAAACAAATTGGTCCAACGAAGATGGGTGGGTAGTGAGGACTCGGATCACGGGTTTTCAGTCTATATCCTCTCAATCCAATTTCGTTACGCAATAATATTCTCACATATGTAGTTATCAGTGATGCTTGTGTTAGTGCGTTGCATCACACGCTTTTAAACTTTTTAAATTCAAGTTTATGGTGGTGGTAGATTTCTAAATTTCGTTGATATAAAGCAAAGTCAAACCGTGTCTTATGTCCAACTAGACATACAGCAATAATCACTAAAAACACATAATCCATAATAAACGATTCAGCTTTCGATTTACCAACAGAGAAATCACTATTAGTGATTGAAGACGTTAACGATTAAGAAATGAAAAACACTGCAATGAAGATAAGTATTTAGCGAAAGAAACTAGATATTAAAGAAAAATGAGAGAATGGGATGAAGATAGCTATTTAACAAGTGCAAAAAGTTATGAAGATAACTATTTAACCAATGAACAAAGTTTTGTGATTATTTGTTTTACCTAATAATAATTAGATATATTAGTAAAATTTTATTACTATAATTAGTTGAGGATTGCTTTATAAACAAAGTGAAGGTAAAAGACATCAGATAATCAGACACCACAGATTACATCATAAATTTGGTTACGTCTGACAAACTTGTAAACAATTTTTGATGAATTCACCTATTTATATCATTCAGCTAGCCGCCTCGTGCCGCAATAATATTAGCCATCTCTAACGTGGGAGAGAGATGTCCGTTAACGCTCGTTTGAATAATTCAAATCTATTTTCTGGAAGA
>APFE030807392.1:0-21759 GCA_000404065.3 Pinus taeda
GGATAATTAAGGTAAAAAGGTAAGAGGGAAAGAGGAAATAAATAAGGATGATTTTAGATATTACAAAAATCTATTGACATCCTTAGCAGAAAATAATGTGTACGAAGAATTTCTACAACACATTCCAAAAAAAATCTACAATGGAGAAAACAATGAATTCAACAAATAAGTAGAAGAAAGGGAAATTCTCATTGTTGTTTGGGGTTTACATCTAAATAAGGCCCTGGGTTTTGATGGGTTTCCAAACTATTTCTATAAAAATAACTGGAACATCATTAAAAAAAATTGATAAGAATGATCAGGAATGTTTTTGGAAAATACAAGGTAGAAGAATTTGCAAACTCCTCCTTTCTTGCCCTAGATCCAAAAGAGTCAAGTGAAAAAAATTTAAGAAAGTTCAGGCCTATTTCTTTGTGTAACTCCTACGAAATCATTATAAATATTCTGGCAAATGGAATAAAAGTAATGCTTCGATAAATAATATTAGGAAAGCAAGGGAATTTTTCCCAAGGAGACAAATTCTTGATAATATTATAATAGTACAGGAAGCATTGCGTTCTAGCCTTTCCTTTGAGATGTCCTATAAAAAATTGGTTTCTCTAAAAAGCAAATAGATATAATTAAAGCTTGCATTGTTGGACCTTGGATAGTTCCTTTGGTCAGTGGAAGACCAAGTGAATTTTTCGAAAGCTCAAGGGGGCTTTGACAAGGTTGCCCTCTTGCCCCTTTTCTATATATAATCATGGTAGACTCACTAAATTCAAATCTAGAGAAATATAGATAAGATCGGGCTATCACATGAATTTCAATCTCTCGAGAAGTAAAAAGCATTAACCACTCTATATTGGCAAATGATACTTTGGTTATGGGATGGGGCTCATGTATTATAGCAAGAAGAATCAACAACGTTCTCAATAGATTTATACAACCCTCTGGAGGACTTCTAGATAATCAAAAATGCAGAATTTCCAATTGGAACACTCCTCTTTGCTCTCTCCAACAAATATCACAAATTCTAGAAATTCCTATTCTAAAAAAATGGAGACACCTTCATTATCTTGGTCTTCCAATCTCCAAAGAAAATATGTAGATAGAGATATGGAACAAGTACATAGAGAAAATAAGAAAAGGTGCAGAATTGGGGAATGAACTCACTCAGCGTGGTAGGAAGGGTGGTCTTAATCAAGGCATTACTATCATCTCTTCCAATATACTAGTTCGCAACAATACTAGCTCCGTGAAGCATTTATAAACAAATAGAGCTAGTAATCATGGGTTTCCTATGTCAAGGAGGTAAAGTAGAAGCAAAGAAACGTAGCCTAATGAAATGGGGCCAAGTAACACAACCATATGAGAAACAAGGTCTCGCTATAAGACTTCCTGGGATAATGAATTTAGGACTAAGACTAAAAATGACATCGATATTTATTACTCGAGAGAGTAGTTGGTGGAAGAAAATCCTAAAAGTAAAATATATTAAACATAATAGAATACTACTACTTGAAAAGGGTTTCCCAATAAGGCCTTGCTCCCAGGTCTAGAGTTTGATTAGAAAAACTCTTTCCCTCATTAAGAAAATCCCTCCAAGATACCTGGGAATGGGAAAATTACCAAAATTTTGCAAGACAGAATAATGGGAAATCCACCTATAACGTATCAAGAAAATCTCCATGATTTGAGAAGGTGGATGAAAATAAAAGTAATCAGTAATATGGAAGACATCTCTCATTGCAGTAATGGAGATTGGGATGATTGGAGGATTCACAACATTCGTCAATGTCTGCTTCCTCAATGGACAAACTTAATTTCTCATCTTAAGGGTGCAACTCCTTTGAGTTAGGACACAAAAGACTTTCTTAGATGGGATCCTGATGGAGCGGATTAGTCAGTGAAATTCAGATATGCCAATATACAACAACAAGCAAATCAAGATTGGGAACATTGGAGGGATGCATGGAAAATTGAAAGCCTTCCAAAAGTCAAAGTGTTAATGTGGACTCTCCTCAAAGGATAGATTGTAAAAACTGAAAATCTCAAAAAGAAAGGTTATGAAGGTCCTTCTCACTATGCCATGTGCCAGAAAAGTGAAGAAAGAATCCATCACCTCTTTGTGGAGTATGATTTCGCAAGAGATTGTTGCCAATTTCTAGTAAGACCCCTCGAGGTTAGATCTCAACAAATGTTGCCTTTGCATGAACTTCTATCAACTTGGAAAAAAACGTATCCATATACTCAAAATAAATGGAATTTTGTTAAACTAAATACTAATTTGAACATATATAGTTCAATACACATTCAATTAATTGGAACTACAATTCTTCCATATTATATTTTATGTATGTAAAATCATCATGAAGGTGATTTGTATCAAGTCAATAGACAATTTGGGCAATGACCTTCCATATAGGATATTCTAATGAAAGTATTTCTTGTGTCCTAAAATTATACAAAAACAAGAGCATAAACAAACAAACACATTCATTACATAAAATGAAAACACAAACATTTAAAATTCATCATAAAACATCAAACTGCAACTAATTATAAAAATTATGAAAAGAACTTATAAAAAATATTGTGCATTGAATAGTGGTGCTTACAAAATTCATGTTGAAAGAATAAGATTTTATTAAATTAAACAACAATTTAAAGATTAATAAGTTAATGTACAAATTATGCTCATTCTAAAAGTAATTATTGTATATGATATTACATACATGTAAAAATATGATAAACAAACAAGAAAGCAGAAGCATACAAGAGTGCAACAAACAAATAAATAGCATAAAATAAAATCACATACATTTAAAATTATATTATCATAAAACATCAATTTCTCAATTAATTTTTAAATTTTATGTTTATTTTATTTGAATTTATCATCGTCATGAGGGCCATTTGATATATGCTTAATTTGACATTGAATGACTGTGGTTATAAAAATGTTCATGGTCATAGTCACCTATGATGTTATGATTATTTGCATTGCTGAAAAGTATATATTGATTAAAAGAAATTATGAACACTTGTGATTTTCAAATATACAAAAATTGGTCATGATGATTACAAAGAAAATCCATAGCCATTGTTACTTGTGGTATTGTCATGGTCATTTGTATCTATACAATTTATTGACTAAAAATATTTGTGAAATTTTGATTTTATAAAAAATAGATTTAACAAGTTATAAACTCCATCAATTTTGTACCATACAAAAATAATTAACTAATACACTATTTATGAAGTTATAATATTTATAAATCGTAATTGTTTGAAACAAAAGATTATGCAGTCTTTACTTGCTTGTCCCTATCTAAATCGAATGTACATTCATTAATCAGATGTTTCTACTTTTAAAAAAGAGTGATTTTTGGTCCTTTCTAAACTAAACCGATTTCCAAAAGCAAAACGAAACCAGTTTGGGAAACCATTGCTTTTTGCTGCCTTTGTAACCACAAGGCTGGGGTTTGACCAACATTGACTGCATAACCAGGAGCTTTTGATTTGCTATTGAATCGATTTTTCACCATGCATGTACATTCTAGGTCTCATTCCTATCCATTGCTTTGGCTTGCCTGTCATGCCACATGTCAGATGATAAACCATTTACAGGAAGTTATGACATCCATCTTTTTGTTGAAAATTCCTAATTTTTAACATAAAAATTTATAAATTAACTTTAATGTAAACTAACAACTATAATGCTATTAATTAATCAATTTCGATGGATATGAGGGGTCTATGGAAGAAAAAGTAAACAAATGATGGTGTTTCTAGAAGAAAAAGATGGCAATGGAATGGTACCAACAATCATTATATAATTTCATAATCTATTTCCCTTTAAGGGAGTGGTCCTTTTCTTCGACACCTTTATGACTTTCCTTAATTTCCACCAGGATTTTCATGAAGAAATGTTTGTGATATAAGTTCCCATCATCATTATAAAAGGTTGGAAAATTATTTTAGTGGAGAAACTTACTTTTCTCTTTGAATCCTTCTATTAATTCCATCAGTTCTTTCACCTCCTCTTTATCCTTCATCGGTAATTTAATTTCCCTTATTATCTGATTGGCTCTTGTTATTGATTCAAACCTATTGAGATTTACCTTTGTCACTTCTTCCTTTTATATCTAGTTAAGGAAGTCTACAATTACTTTGTCCTTCGAAGGAGGATATCCGATAGTCTTCTCAATGGATTTTATTTCTCTTTATTCCCATCTCATGGTCTTAGTCATTTCTTGAATAAATTTTAAGCAGTCACAGTGTTTTTTCCACCATATTTATAATTCTCCCCCACATAATCCTCCTAATTTATTTAAATGAAGGCTTGATATGGTTCAATTTTTCTTAGCATTTCTAGTTCATTTTTAAGTCTCTTAAAATGTTCTTTATCCTAGAGGATCTCTTTCTTGGCCAGTTCCAACTCTCGCCTTTCATGAGGTAGTGAAAATGATGTGTTTTCAAATATATCTAACAATGTTAAGGTATTCACTTGGCCAAAACATGAATGGACTTTCTTAGTTCAAGAGATGCTATAAATGGGTCTTGAGTACCAATACTGTCATCACAATGGCACATCTCTTAGCCTTTTCATTTCACATCTGCAAAGCTTCCTATGGACGAGGAGGCCATTTGGCAGGGTGGTGAGTTGGAGGAGAATATTTAATTTATGAAAAAAATAAGGTCAAGGAGATTTTCGATCAAAATGGTAAATAGTGTGGTGCCACATGTCGCAAAGTGGGAATGACAGGTTGCTGGGGAAAATTTTAAAAACTTCGACCCCTGAAATGATGGGATGTGCACAAATGATAGGATAATGACTTTGAGCTAAAGGATATTGAATTTAGTAGTTGAAGAGGTTTTTACGGCTTAAGAATGCATTTATAAGGTTTTCTTGATGAATTTGTAGGGTTATTTTACTCAGAGGCAGAATTTTCTTTAAAGGAGTGCACATTTCTTGCAAGGCAAAGCAAGGTTTAAATTTAAGCCAAAATTCTCATAAATTCTATAGTGTAGAGAACTTTATTAGGGGAATTCATCAATAGAGGTGGCTTACATGTTCAATTGTAGGATTTGTGCTTTTCATTTACTAGATCTGGTAAATTAAATGCCATAGGTATGCAGGAGTTGGACAAGGTAACTATAGTGGAAAATGCCAAAAATAGCTCCCATGTACATCGTTTATACCTCGCTAATACATGACACATGTCAGGATATGTTTGGCAGGAAAGTTTGGATGATGCCATGCTGACATCAGCAAGGCATGGCATTACCATATGGTAGGTTGATTACTTATGGTGACTGTGCTAACATGAGAAGTGGGAAGGCAGGTAGCTCATTGACAGAGCGGAGCTAAATGGGCAGAAAGTGATTGGCCACAGTTTAAAACAATCATACATGGGAGACCTACATGGAGGGATATGTGGCAATCTCTTGCATGGTTTGGAGGCTTAATTTTGCAATCTTTAGGGGCATGCGTTGTTGATGAGGAAGCAACATGTAGAACTCACCGCACCCATCAATTGCATTATGCATATTCACAACATGGACCTCCCACATATGTTGGATGAAGCACCTCTAACACTATTGGATATGTTGACGTGCAAGTTAGTTGGGAGTCACTGATGGGATCATGTTGGCATGCAAAGGAGGTGGGGCCAACCATGTGGTAGTTGATGAGGAAGCAAATTGAACTCATGGTAACTAACTGGGCAGATGTAGTAAGTGGGTTTCCCATGTGGAGAACACATGGAAAGACTTTGCTACATCAATCCCTTAGCATTTGAAATCGGCTGAGAATTTTGCAGGGTGTATCATTTTGACACTAACACATATGTCATTTGAAGATGCCTATTTTTGCATTGAATTTATTAAGGAGGTATTTCAAGAAAACTCTCACGCCATCACAAGCTGTCTCAAATTTTACATTGTTCTTTATAAGAGATTTTATCACCATAGCTATAATGGAGGTATAGATTGCTTTAATTTGGTTGATTTTAAGCCCCGTTTATAATAGATTGAAGTGAGTCTACATGCTCTAGGCCTAAATCTATATTTTTTACCCTAAACAATATTGGATTTTTCACACCACCACATTTCACAACGATGCTTCTTATTGTACTCTCCAATTGAACAATAATTCAATTCCTTCTCTTGTTATTCTTCTAATAATGTTATATAATCTCCTAAAAAGACCAAAAACAGAAGAAGATATGAGCTTCCCTAGCCTTTCTACTAGTTGATCTACAATTTCCCCAAAATCCGGCACCTGTCCTACAATTTTAGCCCAAAAACCACTAACAGGTTGCTGATTCCACCAACTTCCAGGAGAAATTATCGGAGTGTTTAAATGAATTCCACGACCTTAACTCTGAAAATTGTGGCCATATTGCCACCACACGTCTTGTGGCTGGTCCCTTTACTCCTCCACTCGGCGGTTAACTTTGGGTGGTCACATGGTGGTTCTTCGTGACATTAAACAGGAGGTTAATGTCAACACCCCGCATGGTCTATACTCCAGTCACATGGTTGTGGTCTCTGTGTTGGGTATCTCATGGTTATGGGGGTGTGGGGCTAGCCTCCTACTCATGGTTCCGCGCCTAGGGGCAGTGACCAGGGCTGGTGCTAGACCTTGTCCCCTACCCTTAATGCGCATACAACTTCATAACAAAACCATTCACAATTCATAGTATATTAAGTAAAAATGCAATGGCGTGGTGGTTAGGACTTGTGTTAATTGGTGAGAGGTTGCAGGTTTGATCCCCGATGCCTCATTTCAGACCTCCCATAAAATTTTGGTGGCCCTTGGGCTGCCACGTGGCATCCTATGATTGGCCACCACAAAACCAACAAATCAATGAAATTCTGCCACAACATACCAATGACGAGGTGCCACTTGGAACGTCCTGATTCACTAGAGGAAACCCAATCAACTGTACAGTCACCTAGAGTGTCAACATCCCAGTTAGCCTATCACATCAATAGTACAGACTGTTGACTATGCAGTGTTGCATTTTTTTTACCAAATTCACCTATTTGAGAAAACAAACAAAACACGTTTCTGGGAGCATACGATGTCAGTTTAGCGCAAAATGAGTTGTGCCAGATTCACGATGACAAACACTACGCAGTTTTTTAGGTTCCACACCGATCCAAAAAAATTGAATTTTTAGCAAATTTTTGAGCTCCGGATCAATAATGTATTGGCTGTTTGACATAAATCATGAATAATGACTAATTTTTTATAGAAAGTGATCTATTGTTGAACAAGGAGAGTATTTAATTCTCCTGCTTCCTTTTTGAGTTCAACCAATTTGGGATTAATATTAAATTATTCAATACTGTGTTGTACGTCTTGGATTTAAATATCCTGGATTTTCAAATCAGATTGATATTGAAGCTTCAAGGCATCAAAGCTATTTCGAAGTTCTGCAAGTTGTGCTTGCCATTGTTAAGCAGTCATTTGCTTCTCATTCTCCATACCTTGTTCCAACTGCATAATTCTTTCATCCTTTTCTTTCAGAAGCTACAATACTTTGGTGGCCTTGTCTACGGTGGCATAAGCGTATGCTCCTGTAAACTGTGAGAGCCTCCCGAGATCCTCTAAAGGAGTAGATTGAGGGATTTTCCATACTACTTCAAATGAAGTATTTTTAGGGACGAAGGCCTAGGTTTTATCAATATTCCTTCTTTCCCTTTGTCTTTTTACAACATATTTATGTCGTGGACTGTAAAATATGCCCGGAGGAGGAATCTCTTTGACCCTCAAAATGACCTTCAGGAATGCGGGGACGATTTATATGTCATCAATGTTCAAAGGCCTTTCAGAAGTCCTAATAGTAAGTGGGATTTTTTCTATTATTTTAGGAGTATGTGAAACTTTCTCCTGTAATGGAGTATTTAGATGTTGAGGCCCTATTTCTTAAATAGCTTGATTAAACTGTTCCCATATTGCATCAAATTTTTTATCTCACAAAGTTTCTTCCACCTGAGAAGAAGAGGAAGTACCTGTCTCTTTTACCTAGGATACATTAGGAACCTGTGCTGAAATAGCCAAGAATTTATCCTGTTCCATGTTTTTTTGAGCGAAATTATATAAATCCATAGGTAAGTGAGCTATCCTTTTATCTCTATACTAATTAAATTGAGTTATCTCCTCTGGAGTTAACTATGCTAGTGCTAGTTTCAAAACCATTGAATAGGTAGAGGATGATTCAAATAAGTCATCAAACTTATATGGCTCATGCATAAATTACCTGATACTTGGCTGTGCAGTGACCTTCTCGGCAATTCCCTTATGATCATATTTTGTATTTAGAATAGTTGGGAAGTTTAAACTCTGAATCTCTTCAATCTCAAGACCTACATGTTTATAATTATCTAGAGCATACACACCACATTGAATAGGAAAAGTAGGCCACATTGCATTTTTAGCATGACTTAGGTCCTTTGAAAGACCATGTCCTATGGTCTGGTAAGATATTTCTTCGAGAAAGAAGTTTATCAGGGATGTATTGGGGTAAAACATGGGGAAGTGCAAGACTACCAAATATCTTGTCATAAAAGAATGAATCTTCTCCAAACCAAATCCCAATTGATAGAAAATTATTGTTAACTTTGGGTGAAACCCTAGGGGCCTTCTTATAAAAGAC
Organism: Pinus taeda; assembly: GCA_000404065.3. NCBI lineage: Eukaryota > Viridiplantae > Streptophyta > Pinopsida > Pinales > Pinaceae > Pinus > Pinus taeda. The sequence continues at coordinate 8,652 of APFE030807392.1, forward strand.
ACTTTGGTGGATGGGAAACATTACTCAATCTTAAAATTTATAAAAATGAGGGTAAAATTTTGACTCCTAGAGTATGTCATGATAAATATGGATAGAAGTAGGGTCTTCTATAGTCCATCTCCACCCCATAGAAGAAAAATTAGAGGTGAAACATATGTCATCCATTATATAGGTACTCATATAAAAGGGGAACCACATTCCGTGAAACACTACATTTTCTCCTATAATTCACGATTTGAGTGGTTATATTATCAAACAATATGCTTCCCCAATCCATAATATATCCATGAGGGGCAGCATCAATGAGTGGTACTCATTGGTTGAAGAATTCTGTGTATTAGGGTAACCATAGATCCTACATAACATAGCGGCTATTTGATAGTAAGGACCAGAAAGGGAGGAAATATAATACATACCCTAATCTTATTTCTTACGTTTGTTAGGATCTCTTCTCCAATTTATAATGGGCTCTGATTGAGGCTCATTCTCCTTCATGAACTTATGTATAAAATTCTTGTCATACTTTTACTGAGGTTGCGGTAGATGATACATTTTGCTCAAATAGCTGCTAGTGAATGACCCAATGACTGTTTGCTTCTTAGTAATGAAATTCCTTTGGGAAATGTTCATATGATCAATAAATTCTTTAACCATATATGCATAAGGAAGGATATTGGGCCGGGATGCAATCCTATGAAAGAATGAATTGACAACATCACTATAGGTAGTTTCAGAGATCGAGGTAGAATCATCAACCATAACTATTTTCTCTGTTTCCCTCAGTCCTTCATCTTCAAAAATATTATAAATAGCTTTCGGAGAGGAGCTTCTAGCATTTGGAGAATAGGTTGTATTTGATAATAATGCAAGAATTTTGGTAGCTTCAAGCAGAGGAGCAACCGATAGCTGTTGAACGACGAGTTTCTTCCTTGCTTTCGCTGCCCTAGACATTTTTAATGAATTTTTCTTGTTGGGACTAACCTGTAATGGAAAACAAAAGAAGAAGTGGAAATTCCTTAACCAGAGAGTTATTTAGGGTAAATAAATATTTTCCATAATGATTTATGTCTTTACGAGAAAATCCCAATGACATCAAGATGTAATGATTAAATCATTTAAAACATAAAAACACAAATTTTCTGATTTTGGAAATTAAATGATAAACGTGCATTCACATGGGTTCTGTACATGTCAACATATCGATGAATTTTATCAGGGAAATCTTAGGCATATACCTTTAAGACTTGTGGCATACTCACCTTCCGATAGGTGTTATTCAAAGATATAATGATTATGAGTTGTAAGCAAGAAGAGCCATCAGAGGTTCTATATCGGGGATGCAATATCAAATATTTTAAAAGAGTGCCCCTTGATATAAAAGTTCTAATATGGATAGGAGGTGAATATTGGAGGATGAGAGGTATCAGAATATCAGAGGATGAGGGACATCAGATAATATAAGAGGTATTAGATATCAGAGGTTTTAAAGCGGCGCTTATTCTTAGCTTAGAGTTTATAACACTTTATTAAGTTCTTTCATAGACACTTTAAAGGATTAAAAAATGCTTGTTAAAATATTATAAAATGATTAGGGTTAAGGGTTTAGCGTTTAAAATGTTATGAAATTCATAGGGTTTAGGGTTTAGGTTTTAGCGTTTATAACACATTAGTAAATTTTTTTAATAAACAATTAAAAAAAGTTACAAAACGCTTTTTAAAATGTTATCAAATTATTATGATTTAGGGTTTAGGGTTTATTGTTTAGGGTTTGGAGTCTATAACACATTAGTAAATGATTTTTATAAAAACTTAAGAAAATTACAAAACACTTTTTAAAATGTTATAAAATACTTATGGTTTAGGGTTTATACCACTTTAGTAAATACTTTTAAAAGCACTCAACAAAATTTACAAAATGCTTGTTAAAATGTTATAAGATGTTGAGGGTTTAGTGTTTAAAATGTTATAAAATGCTTAGGGTTTTGAGTTTTTAACACTTTAGTAAATTCTTCTAATAAAACTTTAAAAAAAGTTACAAACTACTTTATAAAATGTTATAAAAAGCTTAGGGTTTAGGGTTTATAATGCTTTAAAATGCTTAGGGTTTACTTGTTAGGTTTTAGGGTTTAGGGTTTAGGGGTTATAACACTTAGGAAAATGGTTTTAATAAATTCTTAAAAAAGGTTACAAAACACTTTAAAATATATATATAAATGCTTAGGTTTTATGGTTTAGCGTTTAGGGTTTAGTGTTTAAGGTTAACAACTCTTTAGTAAATGCTTTTAATAAATGTTATAAGAGTTAGAAAACATTTGTTAAAAGGTTATAAAATGCTAAGGGTTTAGGGTTTAGGATTAAAGTTTCAAATGTTATAAAATCTTAGGGTTGAGGGTTTATGTTTTACCGTTTATAATACTTTAGTAAATGATTTTAATAAAGACTTAAGGAAAGTTACAAAACTCTTGTTAAAATGCTATAAAACTCTTACGATTTCGGCTTTAGGGTTTAGCGTTTAAAATGTTATAAAATTATTAGGTTTTTGTTTTAGGATTGAGGATTTTAAATATTTTAAAATGCTTAGGGCTTGGGGTTTTGGATTTAGGGTTTAGGATTTAGGATTTAAAATGTTATTAAATGATCAGGGCTTTGAGTTTTATGAGATTTTACCAAGTTCTTTTAATAAACAATTAAAACATTTTTATGAAACAATTGTTAAAATGTTATAAAATGCTTAGGGTTTAGGGTTTATGGTTTATGGTTTAAAATGTCATAAAATTCTTAGGGTTTAGCATTTAGGGTTTATAACACTTTTGTAAATTCTCTTAGGGTATACAGTTTAGGGTTTATAACACCTTAGTAAATGATTTTAAGGTTTTCGTTATAGGTTTTAGTTCTTAGGGTTTAGGGCTTAAAACACTTTACTAAATCCTTTTGATAAACACTTAAATTTTTTTTACAAATCTCTTTTTAAAATGTTATCAAATTCTCAGAGTTTAGGGTTTAGGTTTTATAACACTTGAGTAAACTCTGTTAATAGGGTTTATACTTTATAGCGATATAGTAACTACTTCTACTAAACACTTAGAAAGGAGTTATAAAACACTTGTTAAAATATTATAAAATATTTAGGGTTTAGCAATTAAAGTGTTATAAAATGATTTGGTTTTATGGTTTAGGGTTTATAAGACTAGTAAATTCTCTTAATAGACACTTAAAAACACATTTTAAAATGTTATAAAATGCTTAGGGTTTAGGGTTTTAAATTTTTTAAAATTCTTAGGGTTTGGGATTTAGGGTTTACACTTTAGGGTTTATAACACTTTGTTAAATGCTTTTAATAAACACTTGAAAAAAAGATACATAAATCTTTCCAAAATTTTATAAAATGCTTAGGGTTTATGGTTTTGGGTTTAGGTTTTATAACACTTTTGGTAATGGTTTTAATAAACACTAAATTTATTTTACCAAAGGCTTGTTAAAATGTTTTAAATGCTTAGGGTTTAGTGCTTACATTTTAAAATGTTATAAAATGCTTATGATCTAGGGTTTATGGTTTAGGGTTTAAGAGTTATAAGAATTTAGTAAATTATTTTAATAAACACTTATAAAAAAATTACAAAACATTTAAAAAAAGTTATAAAATGCTTAGGTTTTAGGGTTTAGGGTTTAATTTGTATAACACTCTAGTAAATTCTTCTAATAAACACTTTAAAAAAGTTACAAAATGCTTGTTAAAATGTTATAAAATGCTGATGGTTTAGGGTTTGCAGTTTACAATTTAAAATGTTATAAAATTATTACGGTTTAGGGTCTAGTGTTTAGAGTTTAGGTTTTATAACTCTTTACTATGTTTTTTTAATAAACACTTAAAAAAATTTACAAAACCATTTTTGAAATGTTATAAAAATTTTGGGTTTTAAGGTTTAGGGTTTATAGTATTTAATAAGAAATTTAAAAAAGCTACAAAACGCTTGTGAAAATGTTATAAAATTCTTAGGGTTTAGTGTTTAGGATTGAAGGTTGAAAATGTTATAAAATTTTAGGGTTTAGGGTTTAGGTTTATAACACTTTAGTAAATTCTTTAAATAAAGACTTAAAAAAAGTTACAAATTGCTTTTTAAAATGTATAAAATGATTAGGGTTTATGTTTTAGGGTTATAAATGTTATAAAATGATTATGGTTTAGTGTTTAGGTTTTATAACACTTTATTAAATTCTTTTAATAAACACTTAAAAAAAAAGTTAGAAAACACTTGTTAAAATGTTATGAAATGCTTAGGGTTTAGGGTTTAAGTTTTAGGGTTAAAATTTTTATAAAATTCCTAGGGTTTAGGGTTTATAACCCTTTAGTAAATTATCTTAATAAACACTTTTTTACAGAATACTTCTTTAAATGTTATAAAATTCTTAGCGTTTAGGGTTTATAAGACTTCAGTAAATGATTTTAATAAACACTTACAAAAAAAAAAATTCTTGTTAAAGTGATATAAAATACTTAGGGTTTATCGTTTAGGGTTTATGGTTCAAAATGCTATAAAATTATTAGGGTTTCGGGTTTAGGATCTAGGGTTCAAAGTTTAGGGATTAGGGTTTAGGCTTCATAAGGCTTTAGTAAACACTTTTAATAAACACTTAAAGAAAAGTTACAAAAAACTTGTTAAAATGTTATAAAATGCTTAGGGTTGAGGGTTTATGGTTTATAACACATTAGTAAATGCTTTTAATAAATAGTTAGCAAAAATATAAAACGGTTTTTAAAATGTTATAAAATGATTAGGGTTTAGGTTTTAAGGTCTAGAGCTTATAACACTTTATTAAATGCTTTCATAAACACTTTAAAAAGTTACAAAACTCTTGTTATGATGTTATAAAATGTTTGGGGTTAAGGATTTAGGGTTTAAAATCTTATAAAATTCTTAGGGTTTAGAGTTTAGGTTTTAGGGTTTATGTTTTAGGGTTATGACACATTACTAAATTATTTTAATAAACACTTAAAAGAAAGTTACAAAACACCTTTTAAAATGTTATAAAATGCTTAGACTTTAGGGTTTATAACTCTTTACAAAATTATTTTAAGAAACACTTAAAAAAAATAAACAAACCACTTTTTGAAATGTTATAAAATGCTTACCGTTCAGGGTTTGGAGTTTATCATTTATAACACTTTAGTAAATTCTTTTAATAAACACTTAAAAAAAAGTTACAAAATTCTTGGTAAAATGTTATAAAATGCTTAAAAGAATTTTGTAAAGTGTTATAAACCTTAAACCCTAATAATTTTATAACATTTTAAACCCTTAGACATAAAAAATGGTCTTGCGAACAAGTTTCCATATTTCCTTTTGTAGTAGACCATGGAAAATTAAAGGTAGAAAACTTAGAGGTTTGCTGTCTTTAACACTTGTATCATAAGCTACTCTTCTAGTAGAATATGGTCTACCTATCCCCCAAAGAGTATAGTAAGAATAAGGTCCACCTTTCACCTGGAGAGTATAGCAAGAAATTCCCATTTTTTTTTCATTTCTTATCGTAGATAAGATCCTCTTTTACTATGTCTCCTCCTCGCTACCTAGATGGGCAGAGTTTTGACTATTGGACTATATGTTCCAGTTGTGTTTGTGGGCCAAGTCGGGTGCACTCGAGGCTTGCCAATGGTGCCTTGGGATCAGCAGATAGATGTGCCTTGATGAATGGGGGGGATAATGATATTCGAATTGAAAGCCAATCCTAAAGTATACCTCCCTTGTCCTCCTTATTAAACACTGCAATTATAAACTCTTTTATTTCTTCCCCTCAAATCACTATTCTAAGTTTGAAGACAAAATACAAATATGTGGTGTGCATTACTTACGATCATGTTGCTTTAAGGGTGCTCAACACCTTGCGAGCCTCGAAGCCTTAGGCCAGCAAAGGATCCAACTACTAAGAGGTTGATGAAGCTATTGGAAAATGTTACAACAAAAGGTTATTCCGAGTGATACTTTGAGTTAATTTTTTTGCAGCCCAATTAACTCTACGTTAGCTTCCTGCTCTCTGCAATTACTACGTACTATTATCTCCAAATAAACACTAGTTGAGTCACAGTGACAAAGTATTATGAGTCCTGTTACTCTCTTGTCTCTACCTATCCTCACGCTAAAAACTTCAACAGAATTGTGCTACGTGGATGACTCAATCTAATTCAATGTATGATGATAGTATGTAACTATTTTCATGCATGCATTGCATTTGCAAATTTAAAGCTAAAACAAAATTCATGATAATCTTATTAGAATGATTTTTCACAATCTTAAAATGACAAGCATATTAAATTGAAATTGATGATTTTTCACAATCTTAAAATTACAAGCATATTAAATTGAAATTGATAATGTGAACATTCCTTCAAAAAATGGGGTTTAAAAAAAGAAGTACATGGGAGACACCAAGGAGATTAGTGGTAAAGAACAACATGATCTTTTGAATAGTTTCAAGGATCATGAAAGAAATGATCAATGGTAAAGAAGAATGTGATCTTTTGAATAGTATGAAGGATCATGAAGGAAATAATACAGAGGTGGCTCAATAAGAAGTGATCCAGAAAAAATATGGAAGAATTAACCAATTTATTCTTATATAAAAATATAAAAATATAATTATATTATTATTATTATTAATTTAAAAAAAACATAATTGTTATATATATATATATAAAATTTGAATTCATAAAAGCGACATTACAAGTCAGAAAAACAAAACCGAGATTTGAAACGGGTAACAAAACTGCATACATTCTAAAGCAACCAAACAGCGTACATAAAACAGAGATATCAAAACCCTAGATATCCAGAGGATTTGGAAGTGAGATGCAAAGAGTGCAATATGTGTAATAATGTGCAACTGAGGACATTGATTAGAAGGCGCAAGTCGTCCTATTCCAGCCATCTCCAATGTAACATATAATTAACGTATTCACAACTCGATATGGAATTCTTTGTTTAAATGTCAATGAACGGGCTCTTCCGAAAAAACAAACATATATATTCTATTAACCATGATATTATAGTACACTATTTTATTAATATCTTTGGATCCAGTGATGATGAGAGATCCAGTGATCTCACAGGAATCAGCTTCCATTCAAAAACCGTCTAACGATGGAAACAATGTATGTCCAGCGACTCTCGATCGAGGTCCTTCACAGCACTTTGCAGGAAATCCGACACCTGAAACTCTCGATGTTCTTCACAGCACTTTTCGGGAAACCCGACACCTAAACCCGTTGAAGAGCCGACAAAAGTGCGCCAAATAATTGAGGATATTCAAGAAGTGAGTGCAGATAAACTCAGAGCTTTGAAGAACTCGAGACGTCTAGCAAGGGTCCGCGAGCTTTGCCTGTTCTTATCCGCGTTTTCCATTCAAAAGCCTCGATCAATTCTGAAATGGGTGCGGACCTTAAGGCAGTGGAAGAAGCAATGGGTGCAATTTCACTGTTCTTTGTTCACATGAGAGATTTTACGAGACCGTGTGTGCCGGCTGCCCTGGAATGGCTGTTGGCAAAGTATAGTCTGGAGACGCAGCATCTATTGTAGAATTAATGTCAAGCGACAGAAATGCTGCCGGAGAAATTGATAGCAAAGAAGGAATGATAGAGACCGTGTGTGCCGGCTGCCCTGGAATGGCTGTTGGCAAAGTATAGTCTGGAGACGCAGCATCTATTGTAGAATTAATGTCAAGCGACAGAAATGCTGCCGGAGAAATTGATAGCAAAGAAGGAATGATAGAGGGACTACTGAAGCAGTTTGACGAAAATCTGTATCCTTTCCCTACTGTGCCCTACCGATACAGACTATATTTAGAAGCTAAGGGTTGACACAGAAGGGTTTTCAGAGTATGTGGTTATCTTTGGCGAGATAATTCGCTCGACTTACAATGGCCATTATCTGCAACGCGAGATAATTCGCGTGAATTACCATGACTATTATGCTGAACGGTTATGATAAGTGAGCTATTCATAGCATATGCGAGTCACTTTAGCCCGGATATGCGATTTGCCTCTGGACGGGACACCGTATACGCGAGTTCATTCCGTCTATCCGACGCTGAACTCCGGCTATCCGCGGCGGTTATGCGAGGCATTTCTGGGCGAGCGGGTGAGAAGTGCCGGATATGCGACTTATATCTCCTTGATATCCGAGTTATCATGCCGGATACACGAGTTATCCACTGCACGTATAACGCGGATGATAGGTCGAGTTTCCTGCGGAGATAAGCCGCGTGCTCATTTATAAGCGGCGTATTTACCATAACTAACCGTCATTGCCCAAAATAACCAGCGTATCCGGCAAAGATTGGTCGGATGCCGAGAAATTTGGGCGCGTATTCGAGGAGATAGTTATAGCGTGAGCGTAAGATAAGATATTGACAGACAGCTTTGGCATATCTGCCCGCGTATCGTGCGATTAACTTACTTATCAGTATCGCGTTGATATGAATAACCCACCAAGAATACCGCGTTGATAATGAATGGGCACTTATCAATATTTCCACAACGAATATCCATCTGACCTAACACCAGTGTAGCTCCATACGGAAATTACCAAACCCGATAAGATATGGATATTCTGAGCATAACCAAGCAGATAATATAAAAGGTAATTCGCATATGCATTGTGGATAAAAAAACAGGAGGATATTACCAAAAGACACTGCGGCGAAAAAATTAGCAGAAAGCCATAATTGTGAGAATTTGCGTGGTCTTCCAGCAACAAACGAAAAAAATAAAAATTACTCTAATAGAATTTCAGCGGTCAGGGTCATTAGACCCAACAATTTTTGAAAATGTATCGACCCAAATTGGATAGCTGCCACCCTGTTTGAATGCCAATAATGTCTCGCACCTGCTGCTCTCTGCGTATGCGATGATTGCCCCAGCCGGTAATTAGAAATCAACTTACAATTCTCCAAAATTTTCAACTGAGCACACCGAGGTATAAAGTATATTTCCTACCATAACAACAACAACAAAAGATCGCCGAATTTGTAAAGGCGCTGAAAGGCATACCACTGGTTGCCATATGTTGGCCCCATAAAGGCTGCCTGTTTGCTTCCTGTTCTTTTAATTATTTATAAAACCTATTTTTATTTTATATGGCTGCATGAGTTATATTATAGCAGGTAGTTGCAGTCGTGGCCAAAACACTGAATCGACACAGAGAGCGAGATATTCCATTTTTAATAGGAGGGAGGATTCTCACAATTAAGGAAAAAATGTTATTAATAATGCATGGGAGTAGGTTTATCGATTGGTCACCTACTCTAATGGACGATATTTGACCTGATTGGTTTGTGTGATGGAAGGATCCAGTGACAATTCCTTATACAATCATTGACCTTATTGATTTACATGATGGAAGGATCTAGTGACAAGTCGTCACAATTTAAAAATGTGATTAATAATCCATGGGGAGTAGGTTTATTGATAGGTGTGGTATATAGTTCTCATCTTTTGGATGAGTTACATATTCAATACCTATATATATAGATCTATACGATATCATTTTCATCTATTCAATATTTATAAATTTTTTTGTAATATATTATCAATTGGCTAATGAAAATAAATTAAACAAAATGGTTTTAAGTTTTGGGCAACCATGAGAATGAAATATAGATAATTCTATATGTTTTTCAAATAGAAGCTTGTCGAGGTTTTACTTTTTATTTATTTAAATGTTACAACTTTGTATAAAATAATGCTATATAAGCATTATAATTATGATTAGGTACAATGTGATAATTAATGGGTTATATACAAAAAAAAGAAAGGGGTTTAATTAATTGATATTATAATTATGATTAGGTACAATGCCATAATTAATGGTGTATATACAAAGAAAAGAAGGGGGTTTGATTAATTAATCAAATCAACTAATAAGAGTTAAGACTAAGATGGTGGAGATCCTAGTGAACTCTAACTAGCTAGGTTTAGGGTTTACATGCCTTACAACTTACATATTTTCCACATCTCACTCTAATCTTTCTCTAAGACTTGGTCTTAGGAGATGCTAAGTCTATGAAATAGGTGGTTGCAACAACACCTCATCAATCCTCCCTAGAAATTCATCACAAGGAGGTCTCTACGATGCCCTAATCCTAGGCGCTGCATGGAATACCAATAGTTACAAGTCACTCTATTCCTAAATTCATTGGAAACCCCACACATGAGGTCAAGTCAAAGTCATTCAAAACGCGAGCTATGAGGTCAAGTCAAAGTCATTCAAAACCGACCGAAGATATGAGGTCAAGTCAAATAAAATCTTGGAGCACATAGAAATCATGCAATAACACACTTTAATCTGCAAATTTATTAGTGCTTGGTCACCAAAAAGAGATCTGAAAGCATGGATCAAGGATGAATGGTAGCCCATGCTTCCATGTTGATTTTCATATTGGAGCCAAATGTTTTCTTATGATGATCTTCATTAAGATAGAGGATCATTCGAGGGTCTTTGAGAATGGCATTTTTTCCTTGACAATGTGAGTCTCTACATCCCATTATCATTAATTTATAGGGCTCATTCAAGGGTCTTTCAGATTGGCCTTTATTTTCTTAACAATGCGAGTCTCTTGATATGATTATGGATGCTTGGTTTCAACCCGGAAAAATATTTTTTTTTTTAGTAGAGAAAGATCCACATAGCAGGATCCAAAATTTGAATTCACCTTAGGAATCCTTGCAACCACAAATCGCTCCCATGCAAGAAAATTCTATAAAGAAAAAGAAAAATTGAGATAACATTATGCAAGACATAACGAAGATCCAAAATTTGAATTCATCTCAGGAATCCTTACAACCACAACTCGAGCCCATGCAAGACACTTCTATAAGGAAAAATAAAAACCGAGATAATATTATGCAAGGCATAACCAAGATCCAAAATTTGAATTCAACTCAGGAATCCTTGCAACCACAACTCTAGCCCATGCAAGACACTTCTATAAAGAAAGAGAAAAACAGAGATAACACTATGCAAGACATAACTGATATGGAGCCTGAAATGCATGATGTAAAGACAATGTTGCAAGAAATCATAATCGAGACAAGTTCTTAGGTAAGGATAGAAGGCTTGGATGAAATGGAAGTAGAGGAGATAACCCTCTCTAAGATAATCGAGTAGCTACAATGCCAAGGAACGAATTCTATTTTTGATGTGCAAATGGCTCTTCTCAAACAATCAAGTGTTGACTCCCACAACTCCTCATGAGGGTTCTCTTTCTTCTCTTTCTTGGCATTTGAGAGACCCCCTAAAACCAATCAGAGGAGATAAATGATGGGGGAGGAAAACAACATAAGAGTTGATACAGTAGTCAAGGAATCTTCTAGACAATTCACATAAGATTACAGATTCGAGAGGCCCCCTAAAACCAATCAAAGGAGATAAATGATGGGGGAGGAAAAAAACATAAGAGTTAATACAATAGACAAGGAATCTTCTACCAAATTCACATAATATTACATTGCTTTCAAGGGTTTCTTTCACTATCCCTCCTTCCTTCTCAATGAAAGTGATTTTGTGGAACATAAGGGGTGTCAAAAGTGACAAAAGATAAAGACTAATTAGAGACAAAATTAAGAAGGAAAAACCTAACATTATCATATTGATTCTCATGGAACAATACATGGTCTATGAATCCTATTAAACCCCTTGGAAGTAACTTTTCATTACTGATTGGCAACCCCTAAGATCCTCTCTCAAAATTTTCAATTGATCAGATCAAAAGAGATATGGTTCTTAATGGAAACAATAGGATGCACCTGCGAGGGGATAAACTTTCTTCTCTCAAAAACCTCATTTAGCTTGAACAAATTCATTTGAATGAGAACTTCGTTGTTGGATGGGACTTCAATATGATTACCTGGCTAGAGGAAAAAAGGGGGTAGTTCATAGATTAGGCATTGAAGCATAATCATTCAAAAATGAAATTAGGCATGTAATTAAATTAGATAGAAATGATAAATGGAATTTATACTTGGAAAACTACAGAGAAGGCAAGCACGAGACAAGATGGCAAGTGGATATATTTATTTTATCAAAATTATTTTTGGAAAAATACCTCTTTTTCGAAGCTTCCACCTTTCCTAGTGTGGGCTAAGACCACTATCCAATAATGTTAGAATTAGACCTCAAAGAAGCTGCTAAAAATTGACCATTCATATTTGATATTTTTTGGTTAGCATATCCATCCTTCCTTGTGGAATCCAAGGAGTAGTGTTGGGACTTAGATAATGGAAGCCTCTCTCCCATGTTCAACTTTCAAAATAGGTTAAAAACTCTCAAAGGTTTAATTAAAAAGTGGAATCATGAAGAATTAGGTAACAACTTCGAGGAAAATAAAATATGGAAACTAAAATGGAATGCATCCAAAAAAATGACACTTGAATAGTGATCTGAATATTTGTCAAAGAAGGATGGGGAGGTTCTTAAAAAAATAGGGGAAATATGGAAGCAAGAGGAGACCTTATGGAGGAAACAATCTAGGATCTCATGGCTCAGGGGTGTGGAGAATAAAACTTGGCTTTTGCACAAATCAACACTGAAACACATGCATCATAACCATATCTTCTGACGTACGAGTAAGTATGGGAAACGACTCTCTCATCAAATGGATGTTGAAAATGAACTTACTTCATTATATGAGAATCTCCTTAAACAAAATAAAACCTAACAAATTACAATCCATGGAGAATATAGTCACCCACATTCTGATATTGGTCACTAAAGACCAAAATGTGGCTTAGTTGAAGGAAATTACCTTGTAGGAGGTTAAGGAAGCATTGATGAGCCTCCTAAAAATTAATTTCCCTTCCCCTCATGGCTTCACCTTAGTTTTTTCCCAAGAAAGTTGGGAATTCTTGGGTGAGGAGATATTAGATTTAGTGGAGGAATCATGAAGAATATGCTATATCCTCCCTACTCTAAATTCCACTTTACTCACTCTTTCTCCTAAATTAGCATGATTAATGGACCTAAGTACCTTAACACCTATAATTCTTTTCAACATGGTGTAAAAATTCATTTTGAAGATCATTCTCCATAAACTCTAACCCCTGTTGCCTCTACTCACC
>APFE030807392.1:36783-47314 GCA_000404065.3 Pinus taeda
TATGCCTTTGAAAAATTACTCCACACATATTTTATACATTAACAATGAGAACATGCCATGTTTGCCTTGTTTGCAATATAAAACAAAACACGAATAAATGACATGTCTAGAATATAAAGAATTCTTAGTTTCCTTATTAATGGGAGAAATATATTAAAAAAATGTTTGAAATACTTACCTAGAGATATCATCTGGAGAGTTTTCTTCTCAATTTCATCACCAAGTTTCATAGTCATGTTTGAAGAAATAAATCTCGGATTTATGGCATTGACCTATATAAGAGAATATACAATTTAGAAGCATCCATTTTTGTTTCCCACTAAAGGTTCAATAATTGAGATAAGACCTCTTAATGTCAACCTAAACTCTTCATTTAAAATTATAATGCACATAACAATTAAGAAAGATAAGAAGCTCACTGTGATATTCCTACTGAATGTTATAGAGAAAAATGACCTCCTCATCAGGTCAGAGGAGAAAGACACATTGGTTGAAGAAAGGACCTAAGTTATAGGCCTATTTTTCAGGGTCACACACCCCATAAATAGACATGGAGAGTTATAATGCTTTCCAGCTCCTAGACAAAAGCATTAATCCCTAGGTTAATGTTCTGTTTTGCCTAAAGCGCAAAGTTATTGTATATTTACAAGATTTCAAAGGTCAAAGCGCAATTTGAATGGCTGCGTCTCTACTATTCACTCAGAATTCAGGGCACAAAGCAAAAAACATCTGCCTCATGCCTAATTAAGGACATTGTTATTCGTAATGGAATCTCATGGGAAGGGAAAGAGCAATAAAGCGAGGAAACATCAAAGATTTTTCCGCATTGGAACTCATGAAAGAATTGTCAAGGATAAGCCTCTCTCCATCTATACCTTGGAGGCTCTATCATTGTAACATAGGTAAAATTGTTGTCGAATTTTTGCAAGTGATTTAGTATTGTTATGCTACCAAGAAGTTGAGAGAGAGAGAGAGAGAGAGAGAGAGAGAGAGAGAGAGTGGAGTTGGAGGACTAGAGGAGACTTGATTCATCCAAGGTGGTTGTAATCACTCTTCTTCTATCTAATAATATACATCTCTTTATGTGTTGTCGACATGACGATGTCGATAGTGTATTCCTTGACACGTTGGCTTGATTCAGTTATTAATAAGTAGCTTAGATGCATGCTAGCTTATATTCTCTTATATATTGTTGTTTTAACTATCGAAGTATATACTCTATGTAGATTACACTTTGTCTTGTTTATGTGCAGGTTCTGATCTAGGAGAGGTCTCCACTTTCCCACATTGAGTTCTCCAAAAGGACTACAACAAAGTTTGACGTAACTTTTCTCCTTTTTCTTTGTAAATCATGGATTAATAGGAATATATGTGTGTTTCCTTGTGATAGTTGCAACTATTATTAAACAGATTGCCTTGGGCCCTCGGAAGACCCAAGAGGGTATTTCATCCACAGCCACCCATGCATTAATACCTATAGCTGAAATAGTGACTCCACAAGGGACTAATACTTAGTTCTCGGTTTTGATCTTTCAGTTCCCAAATCTCTCTTTCTTTCCAGGCCTTCCTGTTCTTTTCAGTTCCCATTTTGACCACTTGGGATGCTTCCAAACCTCCTTTTCTATGCATAACCTTTGATCGGACCTTGACTGAACCTTTTTACAACCTTTGTCTATATAACCCACCCTAGTTGTGCAACCCAATGAGTTATAACACTCCCCAAGCTCTTGCACAGAGTGCTAGTCTTGTTATTAATAATTTGCTTCCTCTTCTGAGAAGAGTTAGTCATCCATTATATTGAGATCTGCCCTATTCTATGGATTCTTGGTTTGAGAGGTTGCTTGTAATTTGTTATGGATATCTGCAATTTTCCATTGTGTTTAGATGCCTTCTTCTATGATCATTTTTCTTTTTAGAAAACTAGATTAACTGTGTTTGTTTTTTAGGAAAAAGAAAATGAAAAGAAAATACTTAAAATTTATGTTTTAGCTGGTTCAATTTTGTATAAATATTGGGTTATTTGTTAGAGGGCATTGAATGTTTGCATGTGTTTACTGCATTTGGATGCAATGTATTGAAATGATGTATAGATAGCCTCTCCTTGTAAGAGCTCTTTTTCATCGAAAGAAAGTTTGAAATCATTTTTCTTGCATGGTTTGTGTCAGAGTCACATTGAACTCCATACTTCAACACCCCTCTGAGGACTTTAGCACAACTTCACATAAAATCAACACTTAATAAAAGTAATCAACAAATAATTTTTTATCATACACACAGATTAGTCTAGGCTACGATCTTGGGCTAGACAGTGATGAGTAAACTACCCAAGATCACAAAACTAAGACTAGTGTCATTAAATAAAGTAAAATCCTATTAGACTCATATCATCCGGGATTGCTCCTTTTACAAAGGAGTTAAATGTGAGACAACATTGGAGTGTGAAAGAAGGTAGCCCACATTCGATTTCATTTCCATTAGGTATTTTATGTCCCAGGGATCCCCTCAGGGATATCAGAGATGAGCTGGGGACTCAGGTCTCCTACCCAAAGAGTATATTGTCTACAGCTAGCCCCTCCTCGTTGGTGTCTGTGATTTAAGGTAACCTTAGTGGCCAAAATTTTTAGGGAAGAACACAAGGTGACTGGGGTGAACTACCCTAGTACCTAAACAAATGAACCTACTCTGTCTTAAGTTTTTGGGAGGGTGCTCATCTTCATGAGAGTAATTGGCCCCTTAATCTGAGGTTTAGGCGAAGCTAAGGAGTAATCATAATTGTACATTTGTACGGCTCTCTCTTTTAGCTACTGTGATACTGGGTTTCATCTCCACTAAATTGCGGTTATTAGACAAATTTATATCCCCTGCCTGCTTGTTGATTGAATTTTAGAGTATTTTTTAATTTTTAGGTGCTGGTTTGTTATCACTCAAAATATAATAAATATCTCTTTCAAATTTTTGATAAAATATATATGTCATCATGGCTACATATGACCCTCATTGTCAATCTAGGGGACAACAAGGTATTCCTCGACTGACCCTAGAGGATCTGCTGAGCATTGGTGATCTAGATTTTCCCTCTTCGTGAAATCAGTCTCCATTGTCTAACATTGAATCACGCAAAACTTCCCACGAAATTATATTTCCTAGGGACTTCTTTGACGAAGGAGTTATAACTGCTTACAACCCTTCCCTCACCTCTCCTCTTGGACCAGTGTTGATTCAGGTAGCACCTGTACCTATCATGTCTTCGTCAGTAACCACAACCAATGTTCCCCCAATGAAAAATGGGTCATGGTCCTTTGTGAAAATTTTTCTCCACCATCACTTCCTCCTCCTATTCTCAGTAATACATAACTCACTATTTACCCTACTATTTAGACTATTCCTAGTCTGAGCAACCTAGTTACACTTGCTATGAGTGCAATCTAATATATCCTGATGTTTTCCCCTTTTGTATCAGCTCCTGGATCTTCCGCTATTTCTCCTAGTAGCGTTGAGTAATTTGTATGAATCTTCATGTTCCTTTCCTGGAGTTCATCCGTGTTCCATATACTTCTAGAAGTATGAAGTTGAGATGATCAATGATTAGGTTCAATCACCATGCCAAGTTCTACATTAAATTGTGGTTTTGCTACTTTTGGTCTTCCAAAGGAAATGCAATGATTAGGAATGTTAGTACGTGAAATACAATATCATTGGTCAATGGTGCATGTAAGTATGATATTGTTTAGCTATGAAACCATTTTTTGTCAATCCCTAGCATCAATATCTCTTCTAGTGATTATTTTCGGAGTCAATAGGCAGGTTCTTTTTGGTGTGATGGACAATTTATTTTTCCCCGATCCTTCTTTCTTCCAAATGAAAATTTTTATTCACATGTAAAGAAAAAAAGTGATTTGCAATTCACTGTTGATTTTTCATCAACGAATTATCGTAAATGTTAATTGATTAAAAAATTAAATCATTGGAGTTATCGTGCGATTGGTCTCGGTTTTTCCGAATCCGGGACTAGCTTTTCGCTGCCTTCTTTGCGACTCTCATCTGTTTTTCTGATCCTGACCCGTTGAGTCTATGTGCAGGAGACTAGGCTATGACAGAAAGTGATTGCTGAACACATCTAGCTCATACAAGATTTACGATGCTCGAGTGTGCTTATCACAGGAGATTCCTTACATGGATTGACTTCCAAGTGATCAGGAAGGAGACAAAACTCCGAGCATTCCAAGCGATCCGTCAACCTGGTTATTGCATTATTGGTCGATTAAGGTGAGTCATAATGCCGAATTTTCTTGGCTGGCGGTTCCCTCAATATTCACATATCCTAAAGCGCCAACATAGCATTGAGAAATCGCATATCAACCGACGATGATTCGAAAATCGTGTTGATGATGGTATACTTGACGAAGACAATTCGTATAGCACATATTCCGTTCATAATCCACAACAACTCCCATATCTGGTGGATGGTTTGCATATTTCATGGACAAAATAACGTTGATAATGACATATCACTGATAATTATAGTATTCAATGAAGATATGCAGATCAATTTTATAGTTCGCGTATTCAATGAAGATATGCAGATCAATTTTATAGTTCGCGTATTCAATGAAGATATGCAGATCAAGTTGTTAAATCAGGTATAGTCAGCGATAAGTCGCATATCAAGTGGGTAACTGGAGATAACTCGCCATGTTGATAATTCTAAAATTGCACCATAAATTTGCATATCCGATGAATAAAAGTTGCGTATACGGTAGATAAATTGCATAACATGCTGATGGTAGTTTGAAACTTGACCTGATACTTCTTATATCAGACGCATTGAATCTATATTACGCACGGACATAACTAGAATGGAGCACTGATATAAATAGCATATAGTATATTCCTTTGCTATTTCGCATATCCTGCAGAGATCATACGTATATCCAACCGCAATAAACGGTAGATCGTATTAATAGATTGCATACAACATATGGAATTGATAATAAAACTCGCATATACTGCATAGACTTGGGCCGAGATGATTCCCATATGACGTATGGAATTAATAATTCGTATATTTGAACAACGTAATAACGTTGATAACTCGCGGATCGAATGGAGCCATGCAGATCTCCATGACAATTTGCATATGTGAAGACATAATTCCACTTATCATGTTGATAGTTGGCCAATTGTAGTCACATACACATGCATAAAACTTGCATATATTGCATAGAGTTGCATAATGGGCTGAGATCATTCTCATATCGTGTTGGTAGTTTGCTAATTAGGCTCATAATTCTCATATCGAATGCGGCATGGATCATTAGGATATAGAATTTTGCATTTATAACATGCACATTCATGATTCACACAGCACATATCACATATATTTGCAGATCTGAAGGGACCAGGTTAGCATTGAAAAGCAATTATAGTTATCAAACATTTACACAGATGCATTTTTTCGCATTCTGATGAGGGAGAAATTCGTGAAAAATCACACATCCCTCCAATCCAAGCAGAAAGGGAAATGCAGATGGGAGTGTCTTGTCAATGGCATCTCTTTTTTATTGATGTTAAGCGCATACTCTTCATATTTTCTTGGGGTTTTCAATTTGCATGCTCGTTCTCTTTAATAATAACTTGTTTGAAGGGAAAAATAGATAAAATCATGAGATCGACAATCTGTGGAGGTATGCCAATGGATTTTCTAAATTTTCACATCCTAGTAGTATTGTGCTAATCCATTTCACCAGTTTTGCAGGGTTCCTCTAGCGGCAACAGAACCCTGGCAGAGATAGGAACCCTAGTTTTGAAATATTTTGTTTCTTTCTGCATGCACTCGCAGAAATAAGTGTCTCATTTATTTCCTTTGAATAAAATATTTAACGAACAAAAACAATCGAATCGATGCGCTCTCCATTTATTGATGTTCAATCCGAACCCTAGTTCTTTTTAACTGGCTTTCAATTTGTACCCTAGTTGTTTCAAATAATAATTTTAAATAATAATTTGTTTGGATGGACAAATGGATAAAACTGCCAGATCGACCATCACCGGAGGTATGCCCCCGGATTTTCTAAATTTGCACATCCTATTTTTATTGTTTTAAGCCATTTCATTAGTTTTTCTACCTCTATGAGCAACATAACCCTCGCATATATAAGAACCCTAATCTTCACAAACCTAATATTTAAAATAATTTATTTCTTTCTAAATGTTTAATTCTTAAACCACTTAGGTTTTGGGCCAATGCTTTTTTCTTTCCTCCTGAATCATTGGTCAATTTTGTAAAGAGGCCACATCCTCACAATTAGATTGAAACTACACTTACTGCCCTATACCTGAAACAAAAATAAAAAGATATTTGAAGCTTTAAAGTACATGCACTTTAAACTACAACTTTGAATGGAGACATTGCACATAATCTAAACCTACTCTAAACCAATGCCTTGGACATCTCTAAAAAATGTCTTAAAATGCCTTGTGGATATCATGACAATGTCCTACCTACAACTTTGAATGGAGACATTGCACATAATCTAAACCTACTCTAAGCCAATGCCTTGGACATCTCTAAAAATGTCTTAAAATGCCTTGTGGATATCATGACAACGTACTACCTCTGGGACATAATTGAATGCACAATTGACCCAACAAAAACAAAAAGAAAAAGGACGGATCCTCTTTCATGCGAGTTTATTACTTACATTCTAATAATGGCTCAAAGAGAATAACATTGGAAAAGAATGGTAAAAAATTACACCCAACAAAATAAAAAGAAAACGATAAGGGAATAATATATCATTCTAACTATATCATAATGGTCCCAAATATTTAACCCAAATTTAATGAAATAAATTGAAAGTAAAATATGAGATTATTTGGTCGAAGAATAAAGCACAAGTATATTCACGGCTAAGTGAGGATATGGGATTAGAATACAGAGGTGAAAACAAATTAAAAGACATGGTGGTGGACAACTATTTACAAAATGAGATGCCCTCTAAAAACTAGAATCTTCTTCTACCTACCCATCTCCAATAAAATGCTCACGAGACAACTGTAAAAGAAAAACTAGAGAATGCCCCAATAGATGCATTTTGTGCAAAACTAATGAAAAATCTATGGACCATCTATTAGTTCTCTGCCCCTTTTAAAAAAAAATATGGAGTGGAGTTATCTAGTACGTATAAAACTTTTGAAAAACTAATGCATTTCAATATACAACACCTTTGACATTTCTTGAAGAGAGATATTCTTCATTTCCTGTCTTGATCTCTCCAAATAGGATTCTAAGATAACATATAATGTTTATATATCTAAAAATGGGAATTCTGATCATCTGTTTTCATATAATTCTTTCAAAGAAAATGTAAACCTAAATGATTTACTAATAATGAATCTAAAGGCTTTTGTATAGGTATGTGTCATGAGTATCTCTAGCGTTAATATCCTTACTTCTCATGCAAAATGTTTGAAAGACAAAATAGAGGGGGAGATCGTCAAATAGAATAGAATTATAAGAGCTAAGTATGAAAATATGTAAGAAAAAGGGTGCCTCCTCTGAGAGATGTAGAGGGTCCTTGAGGAAATTCCAAGACAAATAGACAGAATTAGAAGGATATAATTATATCTATTAGGCCAGTTGGGCTTGCGGCCATTACAAGGCAAAAAGGCAGAAAGTAGTTTTATATAAATAGGTACCTATCAATATGCACGTATGGAATGTGCCAAGCACAAAAGTAAAATGTTAAACTCCTCTCCCTCCCTTCCTTCGAAGCTCTCCATCTGTATAAAAATCATAAAAACCAGAGTTATAATCCCAACAATAACTCAGAGGATTTCACTTACAGATGATACTTGGAAAGAAATGGCAGAGGTCATGGAGACGCGTGTTTCTCTAAAGAAAGTTGCAACATGGCACAGACCAAAAGGATATTTTACTACCCTTTAAGTTCCATGTAGTCCACACCCATTTCATATGTTAGAAATGGTATGGTATGCTTAGATCCCAAAGATAATTAAAAATTTTAAGACAATTGTTTGATAGCCAATTAATTTAGAGAAAAACAAGAAAGAGAAGGATAATTGTGAGATAAACAACTATATTAATCTTGGTGGATCACATACTGCATTTTGTTTTGAATTCATGAATTACAATTTCAATCAAATTTCATTTGGAATTTAAGAATAATTTAGAGAAAATCAAGAAAGAGAAGGATAATTGTGAGATAAACAACTATATTAATCTTGGTGGATCACATACTGCATTTTGTTTTGAATTCATGAATTACAGTTTCAATCAAATTTCATTTGAAATTTAAGAATAAGATTAGAATCTGAACCCCAATTCAAGAAACACTTCTAACTTTCACCGACACCATAGCTTCGTCAAGGGTTCTTCTGGCTGGTACAATACACGAAGTAAATAATTTGAAGGCCACCATTGTTTTCATGGCTAATACATCCATAAACACTGTCATCACTACAAAGCATCACCTCCCTCATTCACTTGCATCAGAAATAATATATGCAACAACGCAATTTTGTTGTCTTTACGCATTACATTTTCACAGCAATAGCCAGAGTTTGAATTGCAACACCAGTTGAGGAATTTCTTCTCCTCACTTTCATTTCCACAACCTTGATACGAGAACTGAAAATTTACACATTCATCCGTGCCACAACCTCGGTATGAGCACTAAAAATTTGAGCATTACGAGCACGTGCAGAGGTCGATTGGCATAAGTAAAAGTCACTAACTCGCTCTCTCCCGAATCCATCCTTTCATAAAATGAATATTCACATTTAGAGCCATCAACTCCCTCCCTCTCTGTGCTTTTACGCTGACATGCCACTGACACATTCAATAGGAATTTAGGAACGAGAATTCGCCTAGCTTTTATGCTGACATATTGAAAAGGAATTCAAGAACAAGAATTGGAATTCCAACACTCGATCAAGAACCTCACCTACAGTGATCAAATTTGAAGGGCAGGTCTTAATTTCATTTAGAGGGGCACACATCTAGGTCACACTTCTATAATGAAAAGCATAAAAAAAAAAGCAATTCAATTGACAATAGTAAATTATTTTCAAATTTCTTTTTATTTTTTCAGAAACAAAAAGATACTACTATATCAAAGGCTGCATTAGTAAATGAATTACTCTTCTTACACGTGTGATTGAGAAATGTAACCACACAAGATCATATTGCACAGGCCTTGAACTCAGCCACAATTGAACCAACTATAGGGACAAAATCATAGTTGGGAAACTACATATGAGTACAAAAAATAAACATATATACATAATTACATCTTAATGAAATTGAAATAAAAATAAAAATACGAAGAAACAAAAATACTTATATTAAAAATATATGGAAGGTCTCATTTATAAAATTAAAAATAAATTCTAGCTTATATCGGAAGTATCAGTGTAATTCTAGCTTATAAACTTCAAATTTGACCAAATCACTATTCTATTGTCTATTAAAACTCTTTTGGAAAGCTGAGACTTCCAATATTTGCACATCTGAAATTATTGGAACTACAGTCCCTGTACTTGGCCGCAAAATTGATCTAAGATTGCTTTTTCTTTCAGTTATAAAACTTTGACATTGGTGGTCCTCCAGCTTAACATATCTTGTGCAATATCCTGAAATGATTACATTCAATATGTGTTAGAAAAAATTCACATACAAACTTGAAAAATATGGTTATGCTTTCATTTACAAAAGGAAAATGGTATAAAACTAAAAAAATTCACTTACCAAAATGGTTCATTCAAGTGCTCGATAGAGTAAGACAATGATGGTAATAAACACTGAAACTTACTAGTTCTTTCAATCTATTTTCATAGTGGAAGAGGTTTCCGAGTTTTCATCTCTTTCCATTTTCCATCATAAATAGCATTTCCAATCTACCTTCTATGTTAGAGCAATGAGGTGCACTGAGGAGAGATAAACATTAACATATCCAATGTTTTAAAGAAAGCCTTGACCTTCCTCATTTTTTATCGTATTTAATTTTGAAAAACCTCTGTTCACAAACTGGCTGTTACTAAAGCCAGAATAACAAGAATTGCTTGCCATATTGCATAGGCATGAATCCTTCAACCATTCATTTCACCTCCACATAGATCCCATGCTCCAAACATATGCTTTTGGGTAAGATTTATACATAGTACATATAAATTCATTCATTTCACCCATACATTTAATGTTGTCCACAAAAAGCAAGCCTCCAACACTAATTTTTTCACATAAACATGTCAACCATCTTCTTGTTTGAGAGTCTATGTCATCCATATCCTCATAATAATTACGAGGACTAAAAAACTTAGCTGCATTAAAAATAGGTAAATCTGTGAACCTTGCATTTAAAGAGTCAATCGCCTTCATTACAAAATCCTTTCCCAGCGTAATGCAATCATCTAGTGTCCATGATCTTTGTGTCTTTGGCAAACTCTCAAACCTCAATTCATGTACATGTACTATACCTGTGCAATTTGCAAACTCAAGAGTTCCTTGTTG
>APFE030807396.1:0-38590 GCA_000404065.3 Pinus taeda
CGGTAGCAACTTTGTTTATTCGAAAATAGGAACCATAGCCTATGTAAAATCACGTGGAATGGATGTCTACAAAATTGTGGAAGGAGGATATACATTTCCAACAACAATTCCTACAGATACGACAGGTAAAAAGCAATATGAAACCAATGCCGAATATGTCAATACTTTATTGGGAAGTTTGTCAGCACTAGAATTTGTCAAAGTCATGCAGCTCAATATGGGACAAAATCATTCTGAGCTATGAAGGAGACCCGTAGGTAAAACATGCTAAGCTTCAAACTCTCAGAATTCAGTATGAAAGTCTTAAGATGAATAATGATGAAATCATAGCTAGTTACTTCCTACATATTGATGAGGTTGTCAATTGTATGAAGAATCTGGGTGAAGAAATTAAGGAAGTTACCTTGGTTGAGAATGTTTTGATATCCTTGTTTGTTAAATTTGAATCCAAAACGTCTACCATAGAAGAAAAACAGGATTTGTAGAATATCACTATGACACGGCTTCACATAATCTTAACTACCTTTGAGATGAGAAAAGGAGGACCATCATATATGAGAGAAGCTGCATTCAAAGCTTCAGCAAAAGGAAAGGAAGAAAACAATGAATCAAGACATATTTTAGAAGAAGAAGATGTGGTAAACTTTGTTAAAAAGCTTCAATGGGGTTCTGGAAGGTTTAGAGGTAAGTTACCCTTCAAATGCTTTTCTTGCGGCAGAGTCGGTCATTATGCTGCAATATGTCCTCATAAAGATAAATTTGAAAAAGGAAAGGAATACACAAAAGGGAATTGAAAACAAGTTGTGAATAAAAGGAGTTACTATACTAATGAAGATATTGATGGGTTATCTAATAGTGATGAAGATGAAACTGGACAAGATTACAAACTTCTCATGGCTTATGACAATGATAATTTTTGGGATGCTTTAGAAGAGGAAGACCTTCATGAAGAAATATCTAAACTCAAAATTTGTTTAGAAGAAAAGAATATGATTATAGATACCTTGACATACCAACTTGCTGAAAAAGAAAAACATAATGAAAAACTTGAATGTGAAATTGTTGGTCTAAGAAAGGACATTGAGAAAATGAAATCTCTCTATCTTAGATTTGCTAAAGGATCAGAAACATTAAATGAAATTGTCAATGTTCAGCGTTCTCCTCTAATAAATAAGTCTTGCATATACTGAAGAAGCATCACAAAAGCAGTCAACCTCTACCAAAATCTATCTTGATGTAGCAAAGACCAGTGAGCTGTATGAAAATTGTTAGCAAAGGCATAAAGCAGATCACCAAGTAAATCAGACTTAATTTACTCCAAGGATGAATAGAAACCACAACCAACCTTAATTAAATCATACTCAATTTGCTCCAAAGATGAATATCAATAGAAACTACAATCACCAGGTCAATAGATTTGATAGTCACAACAACTTCTTTAATGGATAATGTTTTTCATGTCATAATTTTGGACACAAAGTTGCTTAATGTGTTCCTTACAAAAATATCATGACTAGAGAAGCTGGAAATCAAAGGAATGTAAAAGGGATCAAGAAAAGTTCCTATAATAACTTTTCTCTTCTTGAAAATGAAATTGAATGCTCAATCTGTAACAACTTTGGTCATGAAGAATCTGAATGCAGGAGAAAATTTCAGAAAACATCTCAAAAGGATCAAACTCCATTAAATCCCAAGATATGGAGAAGGAAAGAATCTCAAACAGAAAGATGTGGTATAGCCTTGTATGCAGAGGGACAAGAAAATTAGTGGTACATTGACAATGGATGCTCAAAACACATGACAGGTGACAAAGAAAAACTTCACTCATATAATGCCTCAGAAAAGGAAAAGATTGTCTCATTTCGAAATGACACTCCTACTGTCATAAAAGGTAAAAGCTCTGTTTTGCTGAAAGAAAAGGTTATAGCTGGAAATTTTATGTATGTAGACAGTTTAAAGCATAACCTATTGAGTGTCAGTCAACTGTGTGATCGAAATGAAGTGGTGTTTCGATCAAACAAATGTGTTGTTCATCAGCTTGCTATAGGTGAGACCATGATCAAAGGTAAAAGAACTCCAAAAAACTTATACATACTCAAGGGAGGACAACAACAATGTTATTTAAGCAAAAATGATGAAAACTAGCTGTGGCATAGAATATTGAGACATCTAAGCTTTTCGCAAATAAGAAAAGCATGCAGATTCAAGGTTGTTCGTCATCTTCTAGATATCAGCATCCCAGAAAATACAATATGAAAACCATGTCAAATCGGCAAGCAAACCAGAATTCACTTCATGGAAAAGGAAGGGTCAGCTAGTAACTCTCTTGAACTTGTCCATACTGATTTATGTGGACCATCAAGGAAAAACTCACCTCGTGGAGAAGAATACTTTATTTTTTTCATTGATGATTTTTCTAGAATGTGTTGGATAGGCCTTCTAAAGCATAAAGATGAAGCTTTTGAGAAGTTCCAAGCCTTCAAAGCTTTGGTTGAAAATGAATCAGATTTGATTGAGGAGGGGAATTTACCTTGAATGAATTCTTTGACTTTTGTGAACAACATGGAATAAAAAGGAAATTCTCCACCACAAGGACTCCTCAACAAAATGGTGTGGTTGAAGAAATGGACAGAACAGTTCAAGAAATGGCTCGAGCTATTCTAGATGAACCTGGAACTCCTACAACCTTCTGGGGTGGAGCTACATTCGCTGCCGTAGCTATTCTCAACCAAGCAAATGTTCGGGTAAATAGCACTCAAACTCCACATGAACTTTGGTATGTTAAGACTCCTACTGTAAAATACTTTAATGTTTTTTGAAGCAAATGTTATATCAAGAGGACTGATGAAAAAATTGGTAAATTTGAACCCAGAGTAGATGAAGGTATTTTTCTTGGTTATTCTTCCAAAAGTAAAGGATATAAATGTTATAATAAAAGAATTGGAAAATTTGTTCAAAGCATTGATGTTGTAGTTGATGAAGCATGTAAAAATCCAAAATAGATAAAATCAACAGAAGATTATGACAATGAAGAAGATGGGGATTATTCTCCCACATGAAGTCAAAATCATATTGAAGAAGAAACCAATAAAGCACCAGAAGAAGAGATAATGGTAGAGGAAAAGACTATGTCCAAGTATTTTCAAAAAAATCATCGAAAACTCAAATTTTAGGGGAAAAAGAGGCAGGTGTACAGACAAGAAGAACTATTACAAGGACCTCAAGCTATATAGCATTACTATCCTCCACCAAGCCTCAAAATGTAAAAGAAGCATGCAAATGTTGGGTCAAGACCATGGATGAAGAACTTGAGAAAATTGAAAAAATTGATACTTGGGAATTAGTTCCTAGACCTCATGATAAAAATATTATAGGAACTAAATGGATATTCAAAAACAAGCTAAATGAAAATGGACAAGTCATTAGAAACAAGGCCAAACTTTTTTGTAAAGGGTATGCTCAACAAGAAGGTATATATTTTGAAGAAGCTTTTGCGCTTTTTGCGAGACTTGAAGCCATAACGATGTTTCTTGCTGTTTCTAGCTTTCAGAAATTCAAAGTATACCAAATGGATGTAAAATCAGCCTTCTTGAATGGAGATTTAGAAGAAGAAGTTTATATTGAACAACCATAATGATTCATTCTCGGAAATGATGCAAAACTTGTATGCAGGCTCAAAAAGGCCCTCTATGGTCTAAAACAGGCTCCAAGGGCCTAGTATTACCACCTTGACAAATATCTACACTAACAAGGCTTTACAAAAGGTTCAAAAGATAACAATCTATATACAAAGATTGACACTGATAAATTGCTAATTCTTATTTTTTATGTTGATGATATCATTTTTGGTAGCAATGAAGAATCCATGAGTCAAAATTTTGCTTCAATAATGCAGCAAGAATTTGAAATGGCCTTGCTTGGTGAACTTACCTATTTTCTTGGTCTACAAGTTCAACAAAATAGAGATGGTATTTTTCACTCACAAACCAAATATCTCAAATAGATCTTGAAAAGGTACGGAATGGAAGATTCTAAACCTGTATGTACTCCAATGGTAACAGGATGCAGTCTCTGCCCAAATGATGAATCAGCAGCAGTACATCAGCCAACTTACAGATCCATGATTGGTAGTTTGCTTTATCTAATAGGTACCCGACCTGATATCATGCATGCAGTAGGAATAGTTGGAAGATTCCAAGCAAATGCAAAGGAATCACACCTTCAGGCAATGAAAAGAGTTTTCAAATATCTTCAAGGAACTCAAGACGTTGGTTTATGGTATCCTAGAGATGCAAATCTTACTCTTCATGCATATACACATGTAGATTGGGCAAGAAGTGTTGATGATAGAAAAAGCACTGGTGGTGGTGCATTATATATGGGTTCCAAGTTAGCGTCTTGGTTCAGCAAGAAACAAAATCCAATCTCTTTATCTATAGCTGAAGCAAAATATGTGGCTGCTTCATCTTCCTGCACACAACTACTTTGGATGATGCAAACCTTGCAAGACATTCAGATTACATGTCATCCACCCATCTCCATTCTATGTGATAATACAAGTGCCATTAGTATTTCAAAGAATCTAGTCATGCACTCCAAGACCAAGCACATACCCATAAAATACCATTTTCTATATGAGCAAGTGCTTGAACAAAAAGTAAATTTGGAGTATGTTCCCTCCAAAGAACATGTTGTTGATATATTCACTAAACCATTGCCCATAGAAACATTTGAATATCTCAGACAAAATCTGGTAGTAGTTGCTGAATCGTCCTACTGTTAAATCCAATTTTTCAGAGAAAGGTTATTATACACATGTTTCATGAAGTATAGTCGCATACACACGTGGGTTTCTGTGGGTCAAGGAGCATATATATTTTTTAGGAAATTAAAAGAGCGGGGAAGGCTCTGATATGGGTGCTCTATTTGATATTCATGATTATAGTCTATTGATATGCTCTGTTCATTAATTTTTATCGAATTGACAAAGATCACTTGATCATCGACTTGTTAACAATGCACAAGTAGCATAGGTTCAAGGGGAGCATTAGCCTTCACTCGCATTCTGCATTGTTGGAATTATGGTTCCTGAGTCCAACTATGACTTTAGATATTTATACCTTTTGTTGCTTAAGACATGTAAAAGTCTAGGGTGTGATATGTCTTCTCATACATTTGAGTGAGTCCTATTGGACAAATGATGTAATTTGTATCCCCACTTTGCATCGGATGGATGATGTAGTTATATTTCTGTCATGTATAAAAAAAATTGGTATATCCCACTTGGTTAGGTGGATGAGTCAAATTTTGTATATCCCCACTTGGTTGGGAGATGGATGTATGTATGAGTCATTGATGATAGGAAGGTCATACTCACATAGTTGAGGTATAGATTCATGTTATTCTTTTAGAGAATATTTTTGCAGACTCTGCTTCTTCCCAAGGGGAGCATGGATGGTTTCAATACATCTCAGTATGTACAAAGGGGAGCTCAATGAGACAATTCAGCATGTACTTAGGGGGGAGCATGAACAACATAGGGGAGAGAATATCTTGGTCCGCCCTTTTCCCTTGATGTCAAAGGGGGAGAGTGTATTGATGTTGTTCTTGCCATCATGTCTAAAGAGGGAGATTGTTGGCATTATGATACAGGTATTGTCCTTGATGGAAACTCACTCAGATGAAAGCTTGCAGTGCAACAGGTCAACATCAAAGAATTACAAATCAGACTATAAAGAATGAAGAAAGAGAGGTATATGTAGGTTCACCTTGTCCAAGCTGTGTATACACATAGGTTTACTAAACAAAACGAGTGTATACATATACACACACTTTAACAGAAGGAAAAGCACGTATATCTTAGAAAAGCAAGGTAATTGGTTTGAGGTATTTGGTCCAAGGTGTTGATCCTAAGTAGTTTCGTTCCATGGTATTGAGAAAGGCCTACAACTATATAAGGAGGAGAAGATCATTAGGCCAAGTGTGCAATTATTTGAATATTCTATGAGGTGTTGGATCACATATGCAGGTTAATAAGCTTATGATGGTTTACTTGATCTAATCTATGAAGGAACCTTTATGGCTGATGAAGGTTTATGGACCAGGATAATAAAGATGTAAAAGTGTTATCATTATGTGGTTTGATCTTGAACAATTTAGATATGAATATTGGCGTGTGTTCTATTCTGTAAATGTGATGATCTGGGTATGACTGAAATTTGGAATAGCTGTGATGTTTTAAGTTAGCATTTATAGATCTGTACGTAGGTCTGCTTTAGTAAAAGAGCGCATACACGGTGGTTCAGCATATCGAAGTAGCGTATACCTCATAAATTGGAATTTTGATATATGTATGCTGGTTCCCCTTGGTAAAAGTGCATATACATGCTGGTTCGATACATGGAAGTAGTGTATACCTTATGAAACATGATGCTTAAAGTTACAGGTTTTTTTGTTTGCTGTTGCAGAGTTCTAGGTTCTACTTTGTGTTCTAGTGACTATATTCTGGTCACAGTCTTTTGAATGATCAAATTGATTGATTGTCATTTGCTTCAGGAATGATGTGTTGTCAGTGATTGATTGATTCAGTTGTGGTTGATTCAGAAAGTGATGATTGAGTTTTAGTTATTGGTTGATGCAGATGTATTTAATGGTTGTATTATAGTTATGATTTTCTGGGTTTCAATGTTGTTGATGGGTCCAATATGAAAATTGGATGAAACGTGGCCTTTAGATTGTGGTGTTGTGTTCCAAGAGTATATAGTCTAAAAATTCATGAAATGTGGTCCCTGGTGGAAGAGTGGAGCTTTCTGTAGGCTGCCACCTAGGTAATAGTAAACATGTTCACTAGTACAAGAGCTAGGGGGTTGTAGCTCCCTTCTAGTAGTAGATGGAGAACAAGAGAAGGTTGTAGCCTTCTGCAGGTGGGTGCATGCATACTGGTATGAGTCTGCACCAATACAAGATTGTAAACAAATTTTCTTATTATTAAAAGAAGGCAGAGACGACAGCAGTAGGTAGTTTTTACCCACATTGGGTTTCCACCTTATATCTTGGTGTTCATGTGTGTTGCTTATGTGTGATTCTTTATTCTACTTTTATCTCTGATATACTGGTTTAAGCTCAATACATGATAAATTGTCTAAATCAAAATTTCTCTGCATATACGTTGGTTTCTTTCAGTACAATCACATGCACACACTAGTTCACTTCACTGAAGTAGCATATATAAATCTATTTAAGAAATAAAATTATAGATTTGATAATACTGATTCACCCCCCTCTTAGTGTTATTTCGAATAGAATTATTTACATAAAAGACAATATTCAATATTTGCTTCCTAGATCATGATGATAGGACACTTAATTAGGACATGATGATAACACCCACTTTATCTAATCCAAGAGCCAGAAATTCATTCACTAATATGGAATTTTGACCATAGGATATAGTGAGCACTGGTATGCCCAAATCCACTAGCTAGGTATACTATTTGTTCCAAAAACATCAAAAAAATTCAATCATTTGTTGTAACTAGAGTTCTTCTAGCCGTAATGTTCAATATTTCCCTAGAGTAATTTTTCTTTGGATTAAATAATTATTTTTCATACACTATTTTGTGACATACCTCTTGATACCACAAATACTCCAAGAAGAAATACAATAATAAAAGTGAATGATCCAAATGTTCGTGATAATATCATGTTTTGACCCAATGAGGCTACAAATTTAAAAGGTTCCAATGACATCTCATGCATCTTTGAAGGAACAATTTCTTAAATAACCCGCAACAATCAAGGCAATCTCCTAGGTTACTCATTGCATATTTTGGCGCTCTAATAACTGAAACAATTTTGATGTCCACGCTTTAATTTTATTTTTCATATGGATAATTTCCAAAGGGGTATGTTACATTTTGTTTTCATTCATTCATCAATAAAACAAAACAAAGTATAGATAGATATTATTTCACAAAAAGTGATTTGAAATTCGTATTTAATTTCAGGCTACATAGGAGGATTTAATGTCCATAATTAAATCTTTTCATCTGGTTGTATCTCATCTATGTCTTATAGTCACATAACTTTCTTGAATTGGGAGATTGACAAATAGATAATGGACTATAAAATAGTTTTTTTAATTTCTATTCATGTAAGGAATCTTTTTATTTTTGGCAAAAATAAAATAATAAATTTATTTAGATAAAATCCATCACATGTACATAACAGATGCTATGTGCCAAAACTATTGAGCGAAACACATTTAATTCAGGAAACTCATAAAAAAATTAACTAGCTCCAAGAAGAACAAATTTTGAAGACAAGAAAAAAAGAAAACATCGCTAGGAAGAGATGCCTAGAAATAGAGCCAATGAAGGAAAGCCACAATCCATCATAATAGCCATAGCCAAAAAGAGACCAAAAGTATCCCACCAAAAAAAATAAAAATCATTACATTTAGGAATGATTTCCACCAAGAAAAAATGGGGACATGATAGGAATGTCGAGGATGTACTAGAAAGACAAGAGCTTTTGCCATAGAAACATGTTCACTCCTATGCTAGAAAACTAAGGAGAATGTGTCGAAGGCTCAAACAAAGCCCTTGGCCATAGAAAAATATCAATCGTAGTCTCAAAAACTATATACAGAACATGTTGAAGTTACATACAGAGCCTTTGATGCAAAATTTTAATTGATAATACCAGGTACCATAGAGACACCTCACTTTGAAAGGGAGTCAGCCATGGTGTTCAATTCTCTAAATATATGGGTGAAATAAATGTGGGAGGAGTCCTTCTGAGACAAAATATGTAGGGAAACTTTCCAACAGTGGACATCGAATTCAAATAATTAAGTGACAAGTTTGGCATAAAATGTGCCTATAACAAAAAAAAAAGGGTGTAGTCTAATTGTTTTATGTCTTGAATTTTTTCCTCAAAATTTGGAGATACAATTTCAGGCAAAACTATAATTTTGAGTTACTTAAAATGTGTTTTTGAATGAATAAATGAATTCATTTCTCTTAAAACCCCCTGGGGAACTTGGATTATGCAGTCTACACAACCCAAACCTGTAATTCCAACAAATTCCTATCAATTGAGAAAAAAAACCCAAAACTTGGAAGAATTAGACTCCGTGCAAAAAAAAAAAAACTAGTACTTCTAGAAATTGACTTTTAAGTATTATTTGCTCAGTATATTGTGCATGATACACAAGTTAAATATGACCTACATATAACAACATAATAAATTCATTCATACTTCTATATATTTATAAAACTGGATTGTCTATGTGTGTTACTGATTCATAAATATACCAATCAGACTTCTCATTCTTATATGCCATTTTCTACCATATATCTTTTCCCTTTAGGGTTGGAAAAATATCAGAGAACCTTAAAGCTTAAGGCCACTAGATATTGTGTTGTAGGTACTTAATTGCACTAGATAAATCTTGACGGACTAAAGCTAAAATGCATGATGGAATATGTGGGTGAATATATTATTAAGAATATGCACTAGGGGATCTACAAACATCATTTTGTAGAAAGGGCTACAAATCATTAAATTAAAACATTTGGGTACTATTGGCATACCATGTTTTTTGATGTTCATGAATTTCCTATGACCAATGTAGAATTTGAGACCTTTGCTGGAAGACAAAAGCTCCCAACATTACCTTTGAAGCATGTCTAAATAGAAGACTCATTCTATTAGTAGGGACTTTACTTCATAGTAGAAATACACGCCCTTTCTAATGGCTAGCATAGATGAATCCTTATAGCTGTTTATTAGTTTAAAAAATGCGTAGAGGCCATCCCAACCAAATATGCCACCGACCTCATTATCATTATATTACTAGGAAAGAACATAATATCTAAGTTTTTTTGTCCTAAAAAAATAGTAACTAAGAATGCTTAAGCATTTAGCTCCCATTGGTAAAAAATTCAACAAGAAAACCCTAATTTATTTTTTTCCTTGAATTAAATTAGGAATTAAATTGTAATGATAATTCTCATAGAAACTTGTAATAGTTATCTAACTTAATTTGACATAGTTGACTCGGTTAATTCATGTTGGGAGTCTATCTAGAGTAATGTAGAGTGGTTCCTAAATTTTAGGGGACCCGGGTTAAGTTCTTTTGAGTTGTAATTATTTAATTCAGTTTAGTTGAGTTAAATTCAATTAAACTAGTTCCATCTGATGGAGGAATTAGTGGGACATCTAGTAGTGGGATCTAACTAACACTACTCAACCAGTAAATTGAAGATTCACTCATAAATAACTCATGCATGTAATATCAGAGAAAGACCTAGATGAGATTAGAGTTTATGGACAGTGTACTATCGGTTGTAAAATCATCTAAATTAAATCAATGGTAGATGCAATCAAAGGAAGGCCTATTGATGGATTGCACAGTTATGGATGAGGAATTTCCCAATTAAATATTGGCTAATTCCCTAGGAATCTACGAAAAGAAATAGGACCCTAGGAGGCTAAGTATTGACTAGATCTTGTTTTTGATGTCATGAGATAGATTGTGATGGTGAAGACTTTGCTCGGACTTGAGAAAAGCATTGTAATCTTCTCAAATTTTCTGATTAATGCAATATATAGAAAACAGGGGTTTTTAGCTATGGCTTTCCCCATAAAATTATTGTATTATGTGTGATCGAATTCTTCCTTTTTCTTCTTTGTGATTTCATCAATCAATTATTTTTTCTGTTGATGAGTAGAGTAGATTCAAGTCAATTCGTTTATCATATTACAATCTATAGTTTGAATCTACAAGGAATTTCTACATGGTATTGAAGATCAAATCACCATAGAAGAGGATAATATGAGTTTATATTTCACAGGATAAATTGAATTTGCGGCATCATTCTTTAGAGCTAGCAATATTTTTTTCTATGGATTGAGGCTTGAATATGCTCTTGAGGGAAGTTCATACTATACTACTTGTAAGGACAAGATGTAGGCAGTGTTGGAAGAAAATGATCTTAAGGAATTCATAGACAATGATATTTTTAAGCCTCCAACAATTGATGCTCAAGATCTGGCAGCGTATATAAAGTTTGTGGGAAAGGCGAGAAGGATTATCCTAGAAGGATTTCGAGATCATATTCTCTCGAACATGCATGATAAGAAAACTCAATTTGCAATGAGGAATGCCTTGGTAGACATAATTCAAAATAGCAGTGACCATTGAAATTCGATTGTAGAGGACAAGCTCAGAAATATCAAGATGGAGAAGGGCGATATAATACCGAAGTACTTCATCAAGTCCACCCAATGTTAGGATGAGCTTGGAAGAATCCATGTTACAGTTCTTGAAGATGATTTGTGAGCCTAGTGCTTAGAGGACTTCCCAAGATTTGGCACAACTATCAGGACTCAGATAATGGGAGGGAGAAGCTACTAGAGTGGGAGCGATTATGGTCTAACTTGGTATAAGAAGAGATCTAATGAAACACTAGTGATCGATTCTCATCTAAGCATAATTATGAGGAG
The DNA here is from genome assembly GCA_000404065.3 of Pinus taeda. Classification (NCBI taxonomy): domain Eukaryota; kingdom Viridiplantae; phylum Streptophyta; class Pinopsida; order Pinales; family Pinaceae; genus Pinus; species Pinus taeda. Next base: position 11,512 of record APFE030807396.1, read on the forward strand.
AACTATGTCTTAGCTGAAAAGGAAAAGAAAGGGAATGGGAAGTCATCCCATTCCAAATGAGATTCTAGTCAAGGCAACAAAAAGAAGGAAATGTCAAAGATTAAATGCTTTCACTGTCATGAGTTGAGACAATATCCCACAAAGTGTCCACACAAGAAGGCTAGTAAGAAGACATCAAGAGGAGTGGTAGGTGAAGCTCTTGCTTCACAATTCGAGTTGGATTTTACCCTTATTGATCTAATGGTGATATTGGTGATGGGTAGTGTGTTGTACCTGGATAATCGAGCTTCATTCCATATGACCAGAAACAAAGAGTTCTTTGGTGACTTGGAGGAGAAGGACCTCCATATGCACATCGAGATGGGAGATGATGGGAGGTATAACATGATTGTCATCAATATTATTACATTTCAAAGGGAGTCTAGTTCTCCTGTCACATTAAAAGATGTCATGTATGTTCTAGGTTTGTAGAAGAACTTGGTTTCAATTTCCATGTAGGAGGACCGTGGCTATGATGTGATTTTTAGTAAGGGAAAGGCTTTCCTTCGTCACATATCCTCAGGACAGGTAAATAAGATCAGGGTTTGGGTGAAGAACCTCTACAAATTGGATGTAGAATATTGAATTTCATTGAACACTAAAGCAAAACAGGTGCAGAGTCAAGACATCGATGAGTTCTCACATAAAAAATTGGGTCACTTGCACCATAGAGCTTTGAAGATCATGCAAAAAATTTCTACAGGACTTCCCAAGAGTGCACTAGTGCAGATGACACGTGCAAAGGCTGCACATTAGGGAAGTACACCAAAGCTTCCTTTCATGATAAATAAAATTGAGCCTAAGCAATGCTTGATCTAGTTCACTCACATGTGTTTGGACCATTCTCGAAAACATCCACGACCAAGCATGAGTATTCTGTAATATTTGTTGATGATTTTTCTTATAAGTGCTAGATTTTCTTCATGCAGAAGAAAGATCAGAGTTTGCTAAATTTTGTGAATTTAAAGCACTTTTTGAGAAGGATACTGGTAGAAAAGTTAAATCTCTTAGAAGCGATAGCAATGGAGAATATTTGTCGAATGAATTCAAGAGCTTATGCGCATTAGAAAGCATTCGAAAAGAGTTAATAACACTTCATATCCCATAACATAATGTGGTGTCTTAAAGGGAGAATGTAAGTATTGTGGGAGTAGCGCAATCGATGTTACATGATCGGGGCCTAGCGTTGCACTTGTGGATTAAAGCGTGCAACACATCTATTTATTTACAGAACATAATCCCTCATTAAATTCTCGGGATGAGTACACCAGAAGAAGATTTTTCAGGTAAGGAACTATATATAGCACACTTTAGGATCTTTGGTGTACTAGTCTACTGTCATGTAACCAAGCACACATGGAAAAATCTAGAACCAACAACTTATTTTTGCATATTTGTGGGGTAGATTGATACACCTCACAACTATTATATGTATGTGCACTCTAGAAGGATGACATTGGTTCGTAGAGATGTGAAGTTCGATGAAGAGAAGGAAATCAGATGCTCGCTTGAGAGGGAGCTTCAATTACATGTAGATGAGCATCATTTAACTCCAAAGGAGGAACGTCAGGATGATGTGGAGAAGCCACATGTAGAGGAGTAGAGAATGGAAGTGCCTACTCATGCAGATAATTCCATAAAATAGAAGGAAGCATAATAGAGAGGCAGACATATTGATGCCTGATGCTATAGATAATGAGGGAGAACTCACCTCATATCACAGGCAGAGAAGGTCACCAGGTTGGTACACTGGCTACATGGCTCAAATGAGTGAGTGTGTAGAGATTGAGCGATCATCATTTGAGGAGGAAATGTGGACACTAGTATGGGTTGATGTCACGCTTGAGGAGTATGACTTCGTGATTAGAAACAATGTTTGGGAAGTGGGCCCAAGACCACCAGACAAGTCAATGTTGAGTTCTAGATGGCTTTACAAAGTAAAGCAAGTAGGATATGGGAGCACGGAGAAACATAAGGCCAGACTTGTGGTGAGAGGGTTCTCTGAGGTGGAGGGAATTGATTACTATAACACCATCCTCCCACACCCACCAAAGAAACCGACTAACTAGGGTAGACATGCACCGAGAGGACACTATAGTATGATTCAACCTCCTAAGTCACATTAAGGAAGTGGAACTAATGGACGCACACCATACAGACATTAAACATCAGCTACACGACCCTGAGAAAAAATCTAATACTTTAGGCAGCTTTCCCTTGGGTCCCACTGAAATTTTGGAAAACTTAAGCCTTCTTTTCTCTCATGATATAGGAATGGAAATGTCCAAAAACCCAAATTCACCCTCATAGGGTTACCTGCTAGCGACCAGAGACTAAATTTATTAGTGTTAGGCCAATGACCCTGAGATTTGAGCCACTTTTTCAGGCCAAGAACCCAGGTCACTGCCCATAATTTCATGATACCTTCAAAACAGTAAAATGACATAGAAATGATAGTACTAAAGAAAATTATTATTTAAGACCTTGAATAGAGCCCTACTAGCCATGATAGGAATTTGGTTAAATATATCATGAATATGTAATCTACAGGTGTAAATAATATTTCTAAGCATAGGGTTCTCATACTTAGCTGAGAATCACTAAGAACCATTGATGCCTCAATATAATAGCTTCCATTCCATCCATTAGGTCATATATACATTGATCATTCAATTACAAGTAAAACCATGATGAAATCAATAAATGGTTGTTGTCATAAACACATACATAATGAGCATAATGGCAACATAAATACTCATGCAAGTACAACCATATAGACCACATATGATCCATCAAAATAATCATAGAAATACAAGGATAAATAACCCTTCATTAATGATGCAAAATACAAACTCGGGATGGGATCTGCACATTCCACCCAAATGTAGAATCACTAAGCCAATTCTCTCTTTACCCGTTAAGCCCCATGCCATATTCCAAGCGTGAATGTGGGATCTCATAGAACAGATCAACCAAAACTCATCCAGGCCTTATAGAGGCCATCAATCTTAACCCATCAAATAGTGATTCCACCTCGCATTTGGACATCACAAAACCATCATCAGATTGGTCTCCATCTAAGGCTTCCAAGGCTTCCTGAACATTTGTTCCAACCAAGGCTTCTAGGACTAGTAACTCAACCACAACTATCGACAGGCCTCTAGAGAGTTTTTCCAACCAAGGCTACATGACTAGTAATGCAACCCACCAAAGGCTTCCATATCATTGCTCTAGCCAAGGCTTCTAGGACTAGTAACTCAACCCAAGTTGTTCCAGGGCTTTTAGAGTGCTTGTCTAACAAGGGCTTTCAAGAACTAAGAATTTAATCTCATTGGTCACGATTTTCAAAGAAGGACATGAAGTGATTGTGGAAAATAACTTAGTAAAAATCAACACCATTAGAAAAAACTTGAAGACAGTTATGGCTGAGTATGAAGATGGGAAGCTTCTAAGGATTAAAGGGGTGGCATGTTAGATATTAACGTTTAAAATTTGAAAGTCTATTTTAATTTTAAAAACAAATAATTCTTATAGGACCTCCAACTTTTAAGAACTAAAATGCAAGATGTGGAGTTATCATCTATGACAAACAAATTGGAGAGAATTTCCCAACAAGGTCATGGCATACAAAAAAATATTTTCAATTGGTTTACAGTGACATTTTTGGACCTCTAGAAGCTTCTCTAGGAGGTTGTAAATGCAAGAGCTTACAACAATCACTTGTTACTCTCCAAAATGGAAGCACCGTTCTGATGGTGTTCAACTCAAAAATGTTGAAAAGTACATTAGATGGATGTCATAAGTTCCCTCCTCAATGGGGACTTGCAAGAAGAAGTTTATATGACTGAACCTCTTGTTTTGAGCTCAACGGACAAGAACACAAAGCTTCTAAATTAGTTAAGGCTTTATATGGGTTGAAACAAGCTCCAAAAGTTTGGTTTCCAAAAATGGATGAGAATATTTGCAAGGTAGGATTTATGCGAATTAAATCAAATGATACCTTATATGTTCAACAACATGGAAAAAAAAATGGTGATTTTATTTATGTATGTGGATGAATTGATCATTATTATAAGCAAGAATGATCATATTGTGCATGTAAAGAAGGAATTGCAAATTGGATTCAAGATGATTTATCTGGGACAACTTCACTACTTTCTTGGAGTTGAAATATTCAAAAATCCAAACAATAGTTTCATTAGTAAAAAAAAATATGCATTTGAACTAGTAAAGTTTTTGGAATATAATATTTGTACGTTTTTTCTCAACCTAATGGAGAAAAAAAAATTAGAAATTTTAGAATTTAAAGGGGGAAATGGGTAAACAACACTAATTACATATAGGTTATTAGTAGCTTGTGATGAGGTCCATCAATAGGTACATTTTGAAGATTAACAAGCCATCCTTCAGCATTAAAACTAGCATTCTCTTTCATTTATTCACATTTTTCATTATATTATTCTTACTAAGAGGAATAAAAGGTGTTTTTCATAGTATGTGGCCTAATGTTCTTTAATTGTAGGAAAATGAGGCATTTTTTAGGCTATTATTATGTACTGGCTCAATGGAGACAACTAGGAGAGAATATAGGGGGTCTTTCCACCTCCTTAACTCCCTAAACTCATCTTGGGATCACCATATCCCCTCTCACCAATTTGATTTCATTGGTAGCCAAGTGACTCCTAGTCCAAGTGAAGATCAAGGATGACAAGATCCACCATTTTCTAGAACAAGGAGAGAACCATTCCTAGTTTCAAGGGAGTTTCTTCAGGTGCCCTTTTGTATAAATAAACTATAAGAGGAGCTCATTAGGATTCAAAGATTTTTTTCAGCTAGGTGTAGCCATTGAGTTCCAAGCATTGACATTTTTATTTCCAACTTTTATGTGATGTATTAGACCTACACTTTTTGATAATGAGATGTTGGATTTTATGCTACATCTAAGTTAGTTTTGGAGAGCTAAGACCCTTGCTTTTGGGCCAAACCCAGAGGCTTTGGTACCTCTTTTTTTACTTATGTTTCTTCTCAATTATAAGAAGTTCATAGTTTCTTTCATTTCAATAGAATTTAACCTATAAAATCCTGTGGTTGTAGCCTCTACTTGACCTCTCTTATGGGAGAATTGGTGGAAGGTTTCACAATCACAACCCAGAAAGATTGTGTTTATTATTTTTTGGAAATAGATTAGTATTGGTTGTTCTGTTTTACATTTTATTTTTGTAGTTTAGAGGTTAGTTTAGTGATTAGATCAATGGTTTGCATGAATTAGATGTCATTTCAATTCAACTCGTATTTTTCATCATAATTTATTTCATTTTGTAAATGATAAATGGGTCCATGCATGTGATTGAGGGTTGATTGTTTTGCAGGGAAGGGCACCTTCATCACTTCCATCCTTAGCTCTTTCACCAACTCCTTCCACCTCCAAGCTCTACACTAAAAACCATGTTTCATAAGTTATTCTGTCTAGGTCACTGAGAGCACTCATCCTAGGGAATGACAAGCCTATGAGAAGTCCTAAGTTTTGATATGGTCTGAAACCAGCATCCTTTAATTTTAGTCAACTATTATTCACCTCTCCATACCCCGAAGTGATCATTTTCACCTTGAAAAACCACTCGGATTCCCTCCTATAGCGTTACAAACCTGCATGTAGCATTACAAGCCCCTTGTAGCAATCACTTGTACAAAACCTGTAACAACCTTTTTCTTCTTCCGTTTTGACCCACAGTATAACTTTGACCTAACATAGATGCATAATGACCCTTAGCTGTGATAATATGATCAAGAAAATCTCCTAGGCCACTTCAAACCTCCTTTGTCTTCACTGCAAAAATAGAGTAGAGTCAATTTCTTTATCATGTAAGTAGCTCATTTATTTATGAGAAAATATGAATTAGGCAGATGCTACCTATGATTCTAATTGGTAGTTTGATGAATTCTGCAAGATAGATTAGTTTCTTTTCTTCAAGTAGAATGAGTTAATTTCATTATTTCTGCAAGATAACATAACTCCATTTCTACAAGTTAGCCTCTATCCTTTCATGAATTGAGTAGTTATGATTTTACAGTTGAGTCAATGGAATTTCTATTTTCATAACTTAGAAGCGATTTCCAATTTGTCATTTTATGAAGATTTTATTTTAATTCAGTAGAAGGAAGAGTCTTTGAGCACGTTTTGATCTAATGACATAACTAATGGTGGCATGAGTGGAATCATATTTGTTGTGTATATAGAACTGCCACCTCAAAGTTTTTATGAACCCTAGGTTGATAATTTGAGTTGAGGATCCCTTGGGAGATGCAACATTCTTGGTGCAATACCAGGGATCACCATGTTTTAGCATCATTGTCCGGAGGTGTCTAGGTAGATGTTTGATGAGCGCCAGTATTGCAACAAGAATGTTGCAACTCATGGGGCTACCAAATTTACTTCATCAGCCCAAGGTTCATATCAACTTGTAGGTGACAATGCTCTATACACAGTAGACGTAATGGTCTACTCTTGTCACTTTTTATGTGGGGTGATAGACCACTAGGGTTTATCAAACTAGTCTTCTATTGACTAGAAGAAGTCTAATTATCAAATTGAGAAGGGTAAATTATCCTTAATGAATGAAAAGGAATGTTGCCTACTTTAAGGACTAAAAGACTGAATTGGAAGATGCTTGTAAAGTGACATGAAATCATTTAACTACTTATTGACAATTTTTTCTTGCAAAAGAAATGTATCTTAACCTTGCTAATGAGTTGTGATGATCTAGAATAACTTATCATCGAATTTTATCTAAGAAGTATTCTGATTGTTTCATGCATGTGCTAATTTAGGAATTGTCGAAAAATGCCTTTTTTGATGTTTTAATTTTATGAATGCAAATGATAATCATCACTTGTTCTTTCGCAGGGGAGACAAGTATCGAGGAAGAGGTATGGGAAAATATCAAGGTTATAGAATTGAGGCTTCTGTGATCCATCATAGTTATAATAAGAGCTTCGGTGTAAATCACATGAAAAAGACATTTGTCGACGCGTTTCGAACCAACTAGTGTGGTTCATCGCCAAGACAAGTTGAAGAAACAGATCTGGCCTCGCATGTTAAATAGACTGAGCAGAGACTCCAACGGTTATTTTTTACTCTAGGACCACATAATGGCTATTTAAAAATAGCCGTTATGTAGCCGTTGGAGTCTCTGCTCAGTATATTTAACATGCGAGGCCAGATCTATTTCTTCAACTTGTCGTGACGATGAACCACACTAGTTGGTTTGAAATGCGTCGACAAATGTCTTTTTCATGTGATTTACGCCGAAGCTCTTCTTATAAATATCAAGGTTATGGAAGTGAAGGAGAGGCTTAATCCAATTTTAGATAACATTTTTTCTAAATTCGAGCTTAAAACAGGCCACTACAAGGTTTCCTGTAGTAATACTATATGATGTGATAGTTCTCCTATAGGATGCCCTGTTTTACTACAGGAAATAGGATGAAAGCTTAGGAGATGTCAGGAAGGTAGAGTGAAGTGTGGGAAAGGTATCTGATGGATTAATAAGTTATAGAGGGGGTGACCACTATCCAAGGCTCAGTTAGATGCTTCAAGATGGTTGGATTTTCTCAATGGAAATGGGATTTTTTCTTACAAAACAAGAATTATGATTTAGAGTTTAGTGGAGTTTGGCAACACGGGTGGATAAGGCTTGGATGAGGCAACAAAGATGAGTTCTCCCAACAAATTAGAATATCCTACAACAACAAACATTCTTGTCTTCATTTATGCAAAAACTCATCTATGCATGGAAAATATGTATTAAATGGAGGAAAATTGAGTTATTACTATCTAATGGCTAAGCTCATTAATGTAAGTGCTTTGAAACTAATGCAAAACTTAAGAGATAAAAAATGACAATTTTAAATCATCCTAAGAAAATCAAAGATGGTGATCTACTCATTAGGAAACCCTATATCATGTAGTAAAGCAAGAAATCTATTTTTGGGTTGTGTGAAAGGAACCCTCAAGTCATGATCCAATAATGGAGATGAGGTAAAAGCCACTATCACAAGATTTTATGGATTGACTTCTGTCGCTATGATACCATTGATATAACTATTCACAAATGGAAGCAAACTTATTAATCATCCAAATACTTCCATATTAAAAAAGCCAAAATCACTTCAGCAGCTAACTATGAATATAATCTAAGCATACATGTATAAGAAGAGGAACCTCTGTTGCTAGGGTTAGGCCCTAACCCAAGAGCTTCAGCCTTCTAAGTCAACTCAGTGCTGGATCAAGGGAATGCTTCTCATTTTCATTAAAATATAAAAAAATAAACAAGATTCATCAGTCACAAATATATTAGCTCGAATATTTCTCTTGGCTACAACGAAAAAAGTCAAACCCTAATGAGGCTCTAGGTCTTCTTATTTATACAAATGAATCTACAACAAATTCCTTAAGTTTAGGGAGGGTTGGCTCCCAACTCAAGATCAACTCATCTTCAACTATCATTGGCTTGGTTGCCAATGACCTTAATGGCTCGACTACTTGTAATTCTGAGCTGATGAGATCTGGTGGAGGAATATTTGAGTGAGTGGGGAGTGAAGGAGGGAGATCCAATTTCCTAGAATCCCTCTTTCTTGTCTACATCGAGTTCCTACACTTTAATTATCCAAAAGTTTCTCCAAAAACTGCAATCCACATTAGACCACAATAAATGACATCTCATCTTTACCCTTTTCATTAAGAAAAATATAACAAAACATGTAAATAAATGTGAGAAAAGTTGATTTTAATAAGTTGGAGAGTGGCATTAAGGTCCATATAATTTACCCATTTATGATCCTCATCAATGTTGTTTTTGGATAACCATTATTTTCTATTTTACATACAATTTTTGAAGAAGTAAGACAAAAGAAAAAGAGAAAAAAATTCCTTTCATGCCTCACAGGAATAAAGATACTCAAGGGAAATTCTTACCAAAAAACCCCACACACTCAAGCAGTCATCCTTCACTCTTATTCGATGACTGTCAACTTCACTATCTAACTACAAGGGAGTTAAAAAACCCCCTAGGTGAGAAACCTAAAATTTTCTAAGAACCTATTGGGGAAAAAGAAAAACCCACTTCACCTACCCAAACTATGGATGAAAACAGGGCGAATTAGGTTTTCCCTATTAGAGAGACCAATGGAAAGGCTAGAAAGAAGAATATAAGCCCTCCTACCCTTCCACACTTCCATGGATTAATCTATGAGCATCCTCATACCCTCATTATTGAATTTTTTGTTCTCTGTGGGACCTATGGCTATTCCTCTGATGAGGCGAAGATGAAGTTATTCCCCTCTACCCTTAATGATGTAACCTTGCACTGATTTATAGGTCTTCTTGGGGTTAGCATCACTACCTAGGCCCAAATGCAACAAGCCTTCAATAGAAAGTACAGGGACTAATGTGGGTCCAAAGAAAGCAAGGAATGAATCTTTAGGATGAAGCTTTGAGTTGATGACTCCTTAGAAGATTATGGTGATAGATTTCATCTCAGTTATAGGAAGGCCAACTACACCTTTGATCCTGAATCACTCACTATTTCTTCCCCTAGATATCAGGGAAGATAGGTTGGAGACCCTCAACATGTTGTATGGAGGAGATATCCATCAATTTTCATATGATGACATTAAAATTGTGTTCAGAATCACTCTAGGGTTGCTAAAAAGAAGGGCAGGGCTAGTTAACATTTGTTTAGTTCCTCTCCCTACACAAATTCCATTAAGAATGATATAGGAAACATGTTGGAGGATTTCAAGAGTAAAATTTCAATGAATACCATGGAAATAAAAGAAAATAGGAGGAAGCAGAAAGGGCACTAGCTATTTTCTGCCTGAGATGCACTAAAAGACATGCTAGGAATGAGTGCCCCTTAGATTTCATAGAGGTCTTCCTAGTTTGTGAAGAAAATCATGCAATAGACAAGTGCCCTTCTTTTCTAGGAATAAAAGTTGTATATAAAGGAGTAGAAGGGGGGTCAAACCAAATTTCTTTCATTAATAAAAGAAGACCTTCAGGACCTAGGTCATATCAACAAGGCATGCAAGGTGCACACTACTCTTATTATAATCCAAATCAAAATGAACTGTTTCAACCTTCGTACTCTTCCACTCACCCATCCTAGTAAACACCCTCTTCTTGGCCTTATGCTCCTCCATATCACCTCAACCTCTCAACCATTATTTTCAGCCATATCTACCCCAATCTTCTCAAAGGGGAAACTCATCACAACGGTGGATGTCTCAAGCTAATCAAACTCTTTCTTTACTACCTCCACCCTAGCCTCAGCCATAGCTCACTCATCCTAGTCCACCAAAGAAACCTCAAGTTCCTGCTCAACCAATATTGAACCCGAACAACAAGTAATTCTAGCACGTCTATAGGGGATAGACATATTACCCTTCTTATGATGTAGAAATGAAATAGATAAACCTTCGATATGGGAGAGTTCTTTTAGATAACCAGCGAAATTATCCACCTAAAGAGCTTAGAGGGGAGAAGGAAGACAATGTTCTTTAATTCAATCCACCTCCTTTTCCTAAGATGGTGATCCACCCTAGCCAACACACCCTAGCAGAGGTTGAACTTTTCAGAGAATTAAAGAATTTGTGTGTTAAAATATCCCTTCTCTAGGCTATTAAATATGTTTCCATCAGTAAGCTCATCAAGGATAATTTCAAACATCTTGGTTGAAGAAAAAGAGACACCCCCACCATAAATGTTCTTTGGAAATTATCTGATTTAGTGCTTGGGAGGGCGATCTTATTAAAATATATAGACCCTAGAAGCCCTGTAGTAGATGTGCACATTGATTCCCTTATGGTCCCTAACACCCTGATTGATCTCGTGGCTGGCATCAATGTGATTACTATGGAAACTATGCTAAACCTAAACCTCCAATGAGATTTGAGAAAGACCACCATAGTGTTGCAACTTGTAGACATATACATAGTAGCTCCTGAGGGAGTTGTTGAAGATGTCATTGTCGCCATTGACTCTTCAAAGTATCCTACTGATTTCCTAGCTCTCCAGCTCATAACAACTTTAATGATTATCCTCCCACCTTAAGAAGGCCATGGTTAGCCACTGCTAATGTTTACATTAGTTGTAGGGATGGGAACATGACCATTAAGAATGAACATTTTCCTAAAGAATTGGTATTGCATCCTCCTACTCAGCCTTCCATTGAGCATGACTTACCCTTGTGGCTAGAAGAGGAGGAAGAAGATGAACCTTATCAAACCAACCACCACCCAATATGTTTTATAGCGCCATTTACCACCATTGGTAGATTTGATGCTTTGTATTATTGCCTAATCCAATCCTTCCCTACAATGCTTTGTTCAAATTCTAGAAAACAATGTTTTAAATCCCATAGGTTGTGTTTCCCTATATAAAGAGCATGCACATGCAGGTTCGTCTATACACAACCTGATTATATGTGTTAAAACATTAAAAAATATATAATCACAAATTCAGGCATTGTTTATGGGTTTTACCTGTTACTCATCCACTGTAGCCCATGCCCCAACTATTTCCCAACTGAAAAAACTAGTTTGGAGAAGTATAAGTAGACCTCCATTGGAAGCCCTAAGGTAGGTGAAAAGATTAGATATTGATATTATAGTTGATTACATCCTTGATCAATTCTGAACAAATGCATGTGCCTTTTGCACTCCTAAGTCATAGGAAACCTTTGTTTCCTTCTTGAGATGTCCTTCATCCCTTTATGACATCCATGTGTATACCTATGAAGGAGGATTGCCGAGGAATAAGTAGGAAGGATCCAGACGATGGTTTCTCTTGGAGTCGGCGGATGAATTAGGTTCTATTTATTTTGTAATTTCTTTAGTTTACATCAATAAAGAGGTGATGTCTTGTCCGTGAAATGTATGGTCTTAATGATTTAATTTATGTTAATTCTTATTTTATTACATTCTTATATGACCTAACACCTATATCATGAACATCCTTTCTATTACATCATTGGTATATGTTTTTCTTGAATGAGTTGTAGGTTCTAAAGCATTGGAAGAAGCAGAGGTTTTGGACCCTATGGGAACGACCTCAAATGTAGGACCTATGGGTAATACCTGTTCTTTGTACTTCTGTAGTTTAAGTATTTAAAATGCATGTTTTCATGTCTCTTTATGATGTATGCCCTTTTCTCTGTTGGTGTTCTCAACCCAAGATCCTAGGGTGATTCTACTAGTAATAGAATTGGCGACTCCACTGGGGAAAAGATTCTTGGTTTTCCTATACTTGGGCGTTTCTTCTTGATCAAGGCCTATTTGATTGGTTTCTTGCTTTTACAGTGTCTGTGACCTATTTTCTTCATGGGCATCAAGTCTGATCTTTTGGATCAGACCTGGATTTTTTGTTTTTCTTTATTGAGCTTTATATATGCATTTCTCAGAGGATACAATAGTGTATGCACACTACTTTCGTCAAATAGACTCACATATAGATGAGTTTCCTATGTTTTAGTCATGTATACATGATTCTGTGTATTTACACAGTCGTGTATACCTTATTTTGAATTAATTTTTCAAAATATTTGGCCCAATTAATATAGTTGCTTGGTCGCTTTTTCTATTTTCTGGTCATTCACTTTTAGTGAAGCTCTACTTTCTTGCAAGTTTTCAATTTATAATCCTCCTCTTGTTGAAAAACTAGTTAACCTAGGGTTTTCTTTTTGAGCAAGGCTTCAGTTTGGGCTTTGGGTTCAATGCTTCTTGTGGAATTTCTTAGTTGTTGTGACTTTGCGGAATAAAAAATTGATTGCAGTTTTGTTTATAACCCAATTTTCAAATTTCTTTACCTTCCTTTCCCTTTTGGTTGACCTATTTGAGTTTTTCAATGCTTTTGAGTGCCTCTTTGGAAATATTTAAAGTATTTCTTAATGTTCTTTTGGTTTTCTGAAGTCCTTTATACTGTTTTTCAGATGAACCTATGCAAGTATGTAGTCCTTTCTCATTCCAAGTTTAATTATATTGATGATGTGCATAACTTGTGAATTTTGGGACTCTTTATAAATTTTTTTGGTCTTTAAAGTTTATTAGTCCTTTGTGGTCTCAAATATTTCTTTGGGTTCTTTTAGAAAGAAAAATACAAAAACATAGTTCTTGCCTTTCTGTTTCTTTCCAATTTTGGTTTTGGTTTCTTTGTTGTTTTTTTACCAATTGTGAACTTTTTTTGGTTGGTTTTGCTTGGTTTCAAGGGAAGATTTCATTGGATTTATGCCCTCCTTGTAGTCAATTTGGCTTGTTGTTATTATGGAGAAACACATTTTCTTATTATATGAGAATTCATAAAATTTTGCATCATCATTATAGCTTGCATTAGGATAGTTTGCATTGTAAACATTTTTAGTCTTTTTGTTAGATTTTGAATGTGTGGAGAATGTTTTTGAAAAAAGATAAAATCTTTTATAAGTTTCTCCATAGAACCTTATATAAATCCTTTTTCATAGAAGAAAAATAGTTGAATTTTCATATATCTAAGTTTCTATTGATTTATTTTGCATCAAAACACCATCAGTTTTACTCTCATTGTACCCGTGAATTAAAGAACAACCATTTAAAATCAAGCGCTTAATTAAAAAGAACTAGAAAATTTATTTAATTTATCATTAACTACACCATAAATTCTATCTCTTTAGGGACTTGGAATAGGTGAGTGGAGAGTTAACTCTCCAAAGCCACTCAAAATTTAACATAGATGTTGAATAATGAGTGAAATCGAGTGTCGTTAGAAAGACCAAGAAAGATCTGTGACTGGGAGTCAAGCACGAGGGAGAGTGAAGACAAGGAAGAGAGATATAATGATCCAATCTGATACAACCCAACTTGGTGTCCAGTTACAGCCAAACCTCAAAGGGAAGAGTAGTGAAGATCCAGGCGACTGTATAACCATTTTCCATTTATGGTGTTCATCTAACACCTTGATAGATGATTCAATCAGGTTGAGATTATTTCAGTGCACCCTAAGTGGGAATATAGATAAATGGTATATTGAGATCCCATAGGTCACCTTCACTTCATTTGGTTACTTGGATACCATACGTTTAAACTATTTTCAGTTGCGTGTTTGTTATGATGCTGGAACTAAGATCTTAGCTAATATCGAACAAGACTAGGCAACTCACATTTCTAATCATATCTAGGAAGGGAGGAGAAGGAAGAGGATCATTAAAGCTGATATTCCTCGATAATTCCTTCTTGAATGGTTTCTCAAACTTTTGCAACCTGAAATCTCTAAGGATGTATCGCTATCTAGTGTATTTACCAAAGCATAACCTATTTTTAGAGCCTAACAACTAGAACACATATATTCTCAATCTGGGGTTCTTTAGAAATTTTTTTCTTGATACTCCTAGATATAAGGATGATCTTGCCAAGTCGAAGCAAGGACCCCATGCCGACGAGATAGTCAGATTGATTGATCATAGCATGACTAACCTGCTAAATCAATTGCAACAATTATTGTTACAAACTACTTCTATTAAGGCATCGCCATTAGTGACCATGCCTTCTCAACCTTCACCTATAAATGTTGTTCAAACTTCTAAACCTAGAGGAAACCAACAATCTGATGGGAAGAAGAAAGGATGTGATAGAAGAAAGAATTAGGATGGGAAGGGTAAGGAAAATAAGCCCAACAGTGATGGTGGGCGGGGAGGGGGCGGGGGTTAAAAGGAGTCTAAGAATAAATTAAAGTTTCCATGCAAGTTATGCAATGGTGACCATTTGACTCATCTTTGCCCAAATATTCAATATTCTCAGTGTTTGTTGGTTCAACAAGGGTCTTCTAGATCCTAGGTTGTGCTAAATAACCCCTTTACCAAAGGGAAACAATTTTTTGCCGACATGAATTCTAGTACTACTACCCCCATTGGGGGCAACCAGGAAGGGGAAAATCCACCAAATGTTTATCTGATGAGGTCACATATTGATGTTTCTACACAGTCACGTGATTATGGTGAATTGGAATCATCTAAGGCTAAAACTACTGATGATGTTTCAGAGCCACTCCATATCAAGAGTCCCGTAGTTGAGTCTATACCTTGGATGCTGAAAGGCTCCACAAAATGTTCGACAATTAACCCCAATCCTAAGGCAGCTTCGAACTACTCTATTGTAGAATATTTGGCTCAGAGTCCTTGTGCCATGTCAGCTTTAGAGGTAATCCAATCATGCCCAACACAAAGGAGTGGATTACTCACTGCGATCGAAGTAGTTGATCTAAGAAAATCTCTTGTTCTTACATTCATCATGTCGATCTAAGAGACTCCCACATTATATGGCTTTTCAAATCAAGTCTACATACAGAAACACCAATATCTTTCGAACTGTAGTTGATGAGAGAGCTTCCACATGCGTAATGCTCATATCATGTTGGAAGCCTATTGTATCACCTCAGGTTGTTCCGTAACCTTCTCTATTAACAACATTTGATGGTCATTTTCATAGGCTACATGGGATTATTCTAGCCTTTCCTGTCTATGTTTGGGGTAAGGTTGTAAATATTGAAGTAGAAATAGTTGATGCAAATTTGGATTACAATCTCCTTTTTTGAAGAAGTTGGATTTATGAGATGGATGTTATTGTATCATCGTTATTCCACATCCTCTATTTTCCTCGTGAAGGGAGAGTTGTAAGGGTTGATCAGATGGATTATTCTTTGGGTGCATTCAATGCATCTTCTGAATCTATTGTTCCCTTAGTAAATGTAGGGCTATAACTAGGGTCTCTCACACCACCAATTATTCCACATTATTAAGTCAATCTGGGATCGTTTGGTTCTTTCAAAGAGTAACTCAATCCGAGGCTGTTTTGCCCAAGTAATGCTCGGTATTATAGTGCTCTAATGAATTGAAAGGAAACAGATACTAAACTATAACTGAATCAACTCAAGGATAAAATCACACAAATAAATCTGATCAGTCAAGGGTACGGAACCAATAACCCTTCACTTTAGAAACTGATAAAGAAGGAAACCAAAGCAGAGGCTTATGGATCTGGGAGTCAGGCAGCGTCTTGCTGGGCTCACAACAGTCTTAGGCCTGCTATCACTCGAAAGTAACAAAAGAAAATAGGCGAAAGTAAATGGAACAACAATTATGAAATGGAACAAAAGGAATTAAATGGAACAGCATAGGTAAATGGAACAGCATAAGTAAATGGAACAGCAGTAATCAAAACAGCATAAATAAATGGAACAGCAAACAGGAAACGTCAATCATATGGAACAGCTAACTCAATTGGAACAGCAAACGCAATGGAACAACAATCTTAAACAGATGCACACATTCTAAGCTATTACAACAATCTGAGAGTAATGTATGACGTGACTATTTCTGAACAGAGTGATATTGTCTTCAAATCTCGTGAACACGTATTTTATATGAATCCAACGATGATACCAGTCATACCAATACCGGGATGCAAGTCAAAGAAATTCACTTTAGATAATACAGAGACATGAATGAAGAAACTTATTCAGATTCAGAAATTAACTGAAGAGCATAGTCTATCATGTAAAAGATATATCAGATTGCTGGAACAAAGGAAATAATCAAACCACACTAATCACCGTATGATACAACAACGAGTGACCGTCGGAGCTGGGCCCTTGGCTACCAATGGTACACCGCTTAAAGTTACTTCAGATGCAGAGGCAAAGTGAACACAAAATTCTTTATATTAATTGCATTAACAAAGATACACCAGATCAAGTCTCAGCAAAACTTAATGCTCAGAGTTGTTCCAAAACATGCAATTACAATAATCGATCCCCCCCGCTCAATGGCGTGGTATCTTTATATAACAGAAATGACGGAGATATCTAGATACAAAAGATAAGCTAAAGCAGCGATCCCTTAGGATCAGAGATCCTGAGGGATTCACTAATCATTCAGTTCTTCTCATTCCTTTCTTGCATTCTCCGTCTTGGCGTCCACGTTCTTTTCCCTGGATCATTCGACTCTAATTTTACTTGATCGCGTCTGCATCCAGTTTCCTAGCGAGGGGACAGCAGTTGCTTTCCTTTTGCTTCCTGTTTCTGCTTGATGATCCCCTGTTTCCGCGTCCTTCTGCATAGAAAACATCGATTATTGGTGATTGAGCTTCGTTTGTCCATTTTCACACAATTTATCAAAATCCTTTTATTCTTTAGACTTATAATGCAGAAAAGGTTAGGAAACTTATTAGAAAACCGCTAGATTACTATTCAAAAAGCATACCTTTCAAGCGCTCCACAAAATGAACTATGAAACATAACAAAATACATATGAAACATAAGAGACACATTTTGTATGCTCACAACCACATGAATCTCATGAAACAGAGCCGTTGCCTTTCATTAACCCTCTGTCAAAATATACAATGAAGAAACATAGTTTCTTTCCCATAGTCTCCCAGAAATTACAAGCCAACCAACCCTTTGCAAATGGTTTGCATACAATAACTAGAACATGCCATGAGGAGATAGAATGACCAAGAGTTGGGGAGTTTCTCAAATCATTACAAAATGGAGATGGAAAGCCAACCATTAGCTACAGGTGCAACGTTACAAAAATGACAAATGGCTTTGGTGACCGTTTACCTTCCTTTGCCACTTGGATAGAAGCCAAACTCTTTAAAATTTGCCTTAGTTGCTGAAAAAAGTGAAGTGTATATGATCGGGCCCACTCGGAGAAAGTCGTGAATCGAAATTTCACGAAACGGAGATGAATTTGGCCTTTTTCTCTATATGCGTTGCGTCCAATTCTATATGCACCGCACCACTTTGGAGGTTGTTTTGAGGTACCTGCAGGAGTTCAAAATGTGCCCAAGTGTGCTTGTTCGAAAGCCTAGCCTGTCTACTTTTCAACCCAAGTAAAATTTCTGAATTTGGTGCTCATTTTCCCCTCCAAATCTTCATTCTCCCAAGACTGCTTCCTGTGTGTCAAAATAGGGGCAGAGAGGTCACGTTTTGGGTTCTTTTGACCTCCTGGAGACTCAAATCATGCCCAAATTTCTTGTCCGTGCACTATTAGTCGTGATTTTGCATGTTGAATCCAAAAATGCAAGCCATTTCCAATTTGGAGCTACCAATCCTAAGCATCGTGCCAGTGGCGCAGCGCACAGGGAGAAAAAACCTGTGTTGTGACCAAAATTTTGCCATGTGACCAAAATTGCCCCAAATTTCTTGAAATTTGGGCTGGAGGTTCTCTAAGAAGTACTATGCTGAGCCACATAGGCTTCAGCCAAGATTCGAAGCTAATCTTGCTCTTTTTGCCTCTTTTTCCTCTTTGTCGCTTTGCTCAATTTTGCCTTCAAGCTCCTTATCCGAGCCTTCGAACTCATGTTCTGCGCCCTGTAATGATAGACCATCCACCTCAGTATGGTTTTGTCCTTGTCTTCCCTCTCCAGTAGTCTCTCAAGGTGGATGTTAATACGCTCGAGCCAAGACTCATGGTCATTGTTAATCTCTTGCTCCAAGGGAGTGAGCTCGATCCTCCTATGCTAGGCAGCTTGGCGATTCTCACAGATTCTTTGCAGCTCCATGATCTCATGCTGGTCCTCAAGTTGTTTGTTCCTCTGCTCCAAATACCTGATGATCCATTTGTCCCTCTCCAAATTGAGTGACAAGTCTTGGATCTCCGTTTTCTGCTCCTAGATGGTCATCCTAAGTTTGGCACTCTCCACATCTACATCATCATCTTGAATGAGGATGAAGTCATCCTCCTGTTCACCTGATGGCCCCTCATCATGCATGGGCCTCTTACCCTTGTCCTGTACTAGTGTTGTCGATGCTGAAAGCGAGGCCCCTTCCACCCCGGGTGGAGATAACACTCGCTTTGCTGCTGCAAACAAGTGCCTACTGCCTCTCTGATATGTAATGAATACTAGCATAGTAGTGGTCTCATGGCGTTCATACTGATGAGAAGGACCACCTATCTCATGCTCTGCCTCTGATAATACCTGTGAAGTGCTAAAGAGGTCATGGGAGATGAAGTCCTCCCAAGAAATGCCCTGCTATCCCAACTGATGATCCACCAAAATCCGGATAAGAGCAAAGTGATAAACATTGTTAAGTTGATGCTGAGGGGTCTTATGCTGCATGAAGGTGTTCATCCTCTCTATGTTCCTGCAAATGAAAAATGGGAGGTTCATCATCCGCACCCTGGTAAAGTGCATGAGAAACCTGATGTGGTAGGCATATAGACGAGAGAATCTCCCCTCACAGTTGAAGTACTTCATGATCAATTTCATGAGCGGAGCACATTCATCTTTCAAATATCTGAATGGAAAGACTCTTATGAGCTGCCCCAAGAAACTGGCCTTAATGTAAGGCTCATAATGTTTCCTATCCACCTTGTTTTTCTTGTGCCACTATTCTCCAACATTCGGTATGCTGGTTGCCAATAAGATAGTTTCGGGTGTCAATGTGAAGGTGACCCCATCCAAGATAGACTGACCTCCATGTAGGTGAAGCACAAAAAGACGGGCCAACTCATGATGAACTCTAACATTAGCCATTCTTTGACAAAATTCAAAACATGATAGATGCTGGAAACATGACATGGCAAGAGGGCAGGCCTGTAATTTAGTGAGGGTAGTTGGCTCATCCCTAACATGTTTGCCACTCTTGTGATGTCTCCTAGGAGCCTGTTCTTCCGAGGATGAATCACTTTGTGTCTCTATCTCATACTCTAATGAATGCTCAGATGCCATGACTTTTGTGTGTACTGTACTTGGGCTGCCCTTTGATGATGGTGTGAAACTAGGTGTTGTTGTGATATCTGCCACCAAGGGGGACAGTGAAAAAGGGAGTATTAGGAGGGGAGTAATATGATGGGAATAGGGGTTATGGGGAGAAGTTTGTTTAGGGATATGTAGGGGGGTTTGGGTATTTGATTAGGTAGGGTTTTGGGGTTTTGATAAGGTAGGGTTTTGGGGTGTTATGATGACAAATAAGAGGAGGGGATAGGGAATAGGGTTTGGTAGTGTTTTAGAGTAGGGATAATAGGAAAAATGAGAAAGGGTGGATAGGGAAAAATGGCAAGCAAGGGAAAAATGAAGGGTGAAAACAGAGCCTTGGCACTAACACCACAATTTTTCAACCCTAGGAACCATGGCTTTGATGTTTTTTTAGTGGTTGGTTTTATGAGTTTTGTTGCAATTAAACGTAGCCATGAACCACCATAACATTCACAAAATTTGATGAGCAAGCCGTGATATAGAGCCTACCTGTTGATTTGAGGGGTTTCATAGCAACTTGAGGCAATTTGGCATGATTTCCGGCCTTTGTGGGTGTGCGCCGCGTGCCAAACCCAGTGCATTGCGCCCTTTATATGCACTACACCCTTGTAAAATTTGCACTTTGGGGTGCCTCTATGTGCGCCACGCTCTGCATGTTCGTCGCGCCCCTCTGTGTGTGCACCGCGCTCTGGAAAATGACTCCCATTTCACTCTAAACACGCACTTTGCTCTCCTAATGACTTTGCAATGTTTCTCAATGACCTTGATTTGCACAATGACCTTGTTTGCTTGTGGAAACCTCTATTTAAAGACTTTGAAGTCATGGGTTTAATTTTTTCTTCTCCAAAAACCCACTTTGCTAATGTTTCATTTTGGCTTTTTTTACTGACTTAAGGCAACACTGAATTTCACCTTTCCCTTTGAAATTTTAGCTCAAATGATGAAATTTTTGGCACTCTTTGCAGGGATTGCATGACAGGGCATTTGGCCATGGAAACCATGACTTCACCTGAAGAGATCAACCGACGACTTTTTTTTTTAAATTTTATCACAAATGACATTGTTTGACTTTTAGTCGAAGTTTCTCCACATGACGATGAAACTCTGTGAATCATAACTTTGTAAGGGCCTCACTCTGGCTTGCATGGCTTTATTGGACATGGTTGAAGACCAAATTGATTAATCCCTATACCTAATTATCGAAAATGACTTTGTCCATTAAAGGACCAGACCTTGACTGTCATGGAATTTAGTGATCATTGACAAAAGACCTAAGCCAGCAGGAGCCAGACATGAGGGGAAATGACTAGCATGACCTTTTTTGTCAGATTATGGCATGCCCCTAGCGGAATGCAGCTGGATAAATGGACCAGGACTCCTAAAATGAAATGCAGAAAGAGTTTTGATCTCTGACGAAGGACTGACAAGACTGACTCCAAAATTTGCTCCAATGGGGGATGGTAGCTCCTTGGAGGTGCCAAGAACAGAAAATCTCTAGAAGAGCTAGACAGTGCCTTCATCCATTGGGCTATGGAGTCATTATTTTGACAAACAACACAGGACTCTGACTCATTTATGAAACTGAAATGACCAAAAAACTGACTTAAATTTGACATTGAAATGACTTGAAGACTAACTTGACAAACTATAACCAAACTGCAATAAAATGGTATTTACAGTGACAGTGGAAGTAGCGTTAATAACTCAGAAATGGTACCACTTAAGCAGCTGACCATTGATTGGCCCTCCTGGATAATCTTCCCCATTCATTTCCTTCAGAAGAAAGGCATTCTGACCCCAATATGCTACAATTTTAAAGGGACATTTCCAAAGATTCTCGAACTTACCGTGCTTACCTTTTTCCTCATTCCTTGCATCCCACTTCAGCACCACATCATCCAACTGAAATTTATCCGCCTTTACTTTTCTGTCATAAATTTTCTTGATCTTCTCCTGCAATTTGGATGTGTTCTTGAAAGCTTCTTCTCTGGTCTACTGCAAGTGGACCATTTGATTCAACCTTCTCTGCATGGGATCTTCTTCACTGTCGGCCTCCTGAAGAAGTTTGACTACCGGGGTAGCGAGAGAGGTAGAAAATACTGTATCAACTCCATAAACAAGCTCGAAAGGTGATGTACCTATGGATTTCTTCTGACTGGCCCGATCTGCCCACAGTGCATTGACCAGCCTCTTATGCCAGCTCTTCTTATTTATTTCCAGTAGCTTCTTGATGATTTTGACCAATGATTTGTTCGAAGACTCCGCCAATCCTTTGCCTTGCGGATGATAGGCAGTTGAGTGACCCAAAATGATGTGATATTCATGGAAAAACTCTAGCATCCTTTTTTATTTGAAAGTTGTTGCATTATCAGTGATTAACTTATTCAGTGAACCAAAGCGAGACAATATGTTATTTTCAAGGAATGAAATGATTACCGCATCAGTAGCTTGTCTGGTGGGAATTGCCTCGATCCATTTCATGAAATAATCTGTCACTGTGAGGATCCATCTATGCTGACCGGAAGAAGCGGGATGAATTTCACCAATGAAATCCAATCCCCATTGCTAGAAAGGGGCACTCACCTCTATAGGCTTAAGTGGTAAAGGCTGTAACTTCTCCTTTCCTTCGAAAATCTGACACTTATGACAGCACTTGACCATCTTATATACATCAGCAAACAATGTCGGCCAACAGTATCCTGCTCTCAGAATTTTATTTGTTGTTGATTTCCAAAAAAGATGACCACCACAATCTCCTTGGTGGCAGTCCTCCATGACCTTCTTTGCTTCCTTTTCCACCAAGAAATTTAACAGAACACCATTGGGATCTTTCCAATACAGTGCGGAATTAAGAATGCAAAACTTGGCAGCTTTCAACTTGAGTGTTCTCGCTTTGTTTCTCATCATGTCGGGCGGTGGTGACAAATTTTTAAGAACATATATGATATTTGAATACCATAGAGAAAGAGAAAACATTTCAGATACCTGAATTGATGATCCTTCCTCATTCTCATCGAACATAGCAGCGATCAGATTTATGTCCAAGGCGTGCAAGTTTGATTCAGACATTAACTTTGCCAATCCCTGTCCTTTAACCAGCTTTGTGGGCTTTATTTCCACATCATATTCCAGCAATGTTGCAATCCACTTGCCTCATCTTCCTTCCGGATCGGTCTGCACTAAAACATATTTGACAGCGGCGTTAGGAACATATGCCAAAATATGAGAATGTAGAATATATACCCGAAAATATTTCAATGCTTGCACAAGTGGAAGGGCTTGCTTCTCAATGATGTTGTATTTTAAGGCTGCATCTCTTATAGCTCTGCTGAAGAATGCAATGGGTCTTTCGTGATCATCTCTTTTCTGCAATAACACCACTGCCATAGTATCCTCCGAAGCAAATGAAAACAATATGAAATCCTAAGTGTAGTCCGGGCTGACTAGAACTGGAGTTGAAGAAAGAGCCAATTTGACCAAATTGAAAGATTTTACAGCGTCCTCCGTCGATTTCACTTGGCTGTCCTTTTTAAGCATGGTTTTCATCTCTCTTAGGTACTCAGCAAGATTAGGTACAAAGCAGCATAGAAAATTCATTTTACCATTGAAAGATTGTATCTCTTTCTTATTCCATGGCAGATCGATTTGCTGAATTGCTTGCACATGTGCTGGATCAATACGAATGCCATATTTTGAGATAATGTGCCCGAGTAGTTTGCCTTCCTCCATGGTGAACAAGCTCTTTTTCGGATTCAGCGACAAGCCATATTTTCTGCACTTTTGAAAGACAGTTTTTAGATGGTACATGTGCTCTTCATCAGATTTAGAAAACACTGTCAAATCATCCAGGTACACAACCAAAAGGACATCCTTCTCATTTGCAAAAGCCAAGTCCATTGCACCCTGAAATGTGGCACCTGCGATCTTCAAACCGAAAGGCATTTTAGCATAATGAAAGGTTCCCCATGGAGTGGTGAACGCTGTCTTGTCTCAGTCATATTCATGGATAGAAACTTGGTTATATCCAGAATAACCATCAAGTAGTGACATACGAGATGCTCCCACTACTCGCTGAAGTATATGGTCCATTTTGGGCAGTGGATAGTTGTCTTTCAATGAAATTTTATTGAGATTTCTAAAATCAATGCATAAGCGAATCTCACTTGTCTTCTTTCATATGGGCAACCAAGTTAGAGATCCAATCCGAAAATTTGATGGGCACAATGATCCCTGATTTGTACAACCTGTTTATCTCCTTTTCAATAGATGGTAGCAACTTTGGATTTAGCCTTCTCAATTTCTGTCAGAATGTTTTTGATTGGGCTTGATGGGTATAGTGTGTTGAATTATGTTGGTATATGTCTTTAAGTCAGAATAGTCCCAAGCAAACACATCTGCAAATGAAGACAGAAAACTGATATATTTGTCATTGATCATTGGTGGTAATGCTTTGGACAATTTTACCAATTTAGGATTAGTATCTATTCTGATATTGACCTCTTCCACACCCTTCTCTATTGGCTGCAATGTTGGCTTGCGGGCTACATCATCTTGATCAAAGAGTTCTTCTAAAGGTATCAAGCCTTTAGGAATAACGTTATTCTTCAGCTACAACACATCCATTTCATTGATCTGCACCTCATCTGTACCATTGCCTTTACCATCGTCATTCTCTACATCAATTGAGGTCTCTTTGAACTTGCCTTTGTTTGCAGAAAATCATCAATCTCCTCATCATCTTGGAAAACTTGCCAATATCTCTGATTGTCCGGGACAGTCAGACGATGCTTGACATGGATTTCAAATTTATTACTAGAGTTCATTGGGATCTTCAAACTACTTGCTACCTTGGCAAGAGCATCAGCAATACTATTTTGTATACGAAGCACACATGTCAAGGTATATTCTGAAAATAATTTTAGAATGTCTAGAACTGCATTACGGTAAGCTCGCATCCAAGGATGCTTTGCTTAATATCACCTCTGACCTGCTTAATTACCAATTCGGAGTTGCCATATACTGAAATCCTCTTATCATTCAGCTTTCTTAGAATCTTTAGACCAGCAATCAGGGCTTCATACTCAGCTTCATTGTTTGAACACTCAAAAGCCAACTTGTAAGAGCATACCCACATGTTACTAGGGACTTTGTTCAGGGCGGAGAAAGGACTGCGTACCCAAATTCCAATTCCAGCGCCATCATTTCCCACTGCTCCATCGAAGTCCATGGTCCACAAACCTTCTTCCTCCTCTTGCAAGTGTTGAAAATCTGTTTGCTGTGCTCGGTTTGCTTGCTGTCCATTACTTTCAGTTGATCACTCAACGATGCTCTGCTGTTCTTGTCCTTCCTTCTTTAAAACTCCTCTGAAATTTTTAGTTATCTCAGGAATATCATCTGCTTCTACTAACTGACTATAGATATCATTGAAACTATCAGAATACAAAACAACAGACTCTAAATCTGTATGTACATAATTAATTTGATGATTTATTGGTTTCTCCTTGCTTGTAATCATGTATTTCATTTTTTGTTCCTGATACAATTTCCTCATTTGGCCAAACACCGGAATCGTTGCATAGGAGAAATCTAGTTGTAGTGTCCCTTTCAATTTCGCTACACAAGACCTAGAAAGAAGCATGCCAAACCTGGGAGGAATATCTGCTACAACAACATCCATCAAAACATTCTTCATTGGGAGTTGATCTAGACTCACAACCAAGTCTTTGATGAGCCCAATACATCTTACTCTGCTGGAATCAAACGAATAGAGATCATGGTATTGTCGGGTGATGTCCAGACCAAGCTTATCCATGATAGCCTTGGGCATGAGATTGTGAGAAGCTCCGGAATCGAACATGGCATTATGTAACACAAAATCATGCAATCTTAAACTGATATAAAGGTGTGGCACATCACTATCAGGAGACTCACCATTTGATGTTGGCCCAAATATCATTTCAGGTTGATCATCTTTGACATTCACCATGTCGGACATTGGGTCCAAATTCAACCTTTTAGATACTTGTCCTCTATAACAGTTGTTCCTCATTATTTCAGTCGAGGGAATGGATACCTTTAATTTAGAAATCTCATTCTCTAAATTAAAAGCGGGAATATTTTCTACCTCTTTGACTGGGATTTCTTTCCTTTCCTTTTCTTTCGATGCAACTTGCTGATGTGATTGTTCTGCTGATGGTGATTTGCTTCTATCCAGATCAACTGCCTCCTTTCCTTTCCTTTGTGTAACTGATGAATCATTCTTTGATGCCTCAACATCCTTCCTTTTCTGAACTGGTTTGACTGGCACATCTCTGTTTCTAAGTGAATATCGTTGCTGCTGAGTGGACAGAGCATTCATATAGCTTCTTTGGTACTCATCTGATTCTTCCCCGAAAATGGTATCATTTGCTATAATGAAATCTACATCTTTGTGTACAGCCGAACTCTCTGCATACTCCTCGTCCTCAGTGAGATAAATAGGCAAATCATCAGGAGTAAAGAGGTGATTTTCTTCACCCATTATATTCCCATCCTCATCTGACTGCAGTCCATGCACAAAATTTTGCTGCAAAGGTGTCTGTACTGGCTGTTGTGTTGTCTACTCTTGGGCTTGCTGATCTCTCTGTCTTATTCTATATTGTGGTTGTTGCTGACCACGAAAGTTAGGATTTCTAACTTGTGGCTCCAGTTTGTCAATTTTCACCCTTTCAAGCATCTGCTCTGTTAGATACCTATACCAATAGGTTTCATATTTCATGATTGGAGATCAAAGGTCCAAATATGCTCTGCTTTGATGATGCAAAGATCACATATTTCCTCAGAAAGGACTAATGCCTGTCTCAGTTTCTACATGAACTTACTTTTGATGGATGGCCCAACAGTCTAATCTGGACCATGCCATGCTTTCAATTTATTTGTTGTAGAATAGAGAATGATATCTGTCCAAACTGTTTAATCTTGGCAGATCAGCAGATAGGTAGAGAAACAAAGGTTCCCAACTGTCTAATCTGGGACCTTGGAAGGAATAAGGGTTGCATTAGATAGGAAATGAAAGAAAAGCCAATGAAAAGAAAAGGCATTCAAAGGGTTTGCAAGTCTAAGTGCACCCTCCAAGAAGGAACAAAAAATGCTAGGAAATCTAGTTGGGTAGGTAGCTGGGGTTGCAGAAATAGTGTATCTTCCAAGGTCAAAGTTGCTGAAATATCTTCAGGGAGAAAGGCACTGGAGCATGACTAACTCCCCTGTTCCTCAT